>LUKR01001296.1:0-13601 GCA_019395275.1 Puccinia brachypodii
GGGGTAATCCCTTAAGTCAAACTGAGATTCACTCAACCAGTTTAATTTTGGTTGATCTCAACCAATTAAATACAAATCCAATGTACCCCTCTTTGAATCCTATTTCATTGGTTCATATCAACCAAGTTTAAATTGGTTGGGTTCATTCCAGTTTGACTGGGAAGATCCCAGCCCAGCTAATTATTCTGGCAGCTGGGCCCCACTTGAATTGCTTCACATGATCACACACAACAAATTGAGAAACCTCCCAGCTTTTGTGTGATCAAATAATCATTGAGGCTGTATCTGCAAAACAAACTCATCAAGACACAATGATGTTAAGTGTATATTGCCTGCACAAGGCAGCTGAGGTGAGGAGAAAATAAAAATCCACCTGAATCCTATGAAAATAGTCATTCTATGACCAAAGGGAAAAGGCTCTGGTGATACTCTACTTGGTTGACAACATCCCCTTTGGGTTCATCAGGCAGTTGTACTGCAGAAAGTAACTCCCTCCTAGGGAACCATTGTACCTTTTGCCACTGACATCATGACTGTCTTGGTGGAGTGCGGATGCAGGTACAGGTTACCGAGAATGAATTTTAGGTGTATACAACAATCAAAGGAATTGATCACGACTCTAGCCTATGTATTCCAGCCAAAAGCTAATGTGCGCCATACATACCATTACAAGGGCCTGTCTTTTGTAATTGTACTATCCCCCATAACTACGGATCCATAAACTACATCCTACTACATAGACTACATCCATATTGTTTGAGCCATCACCACTCTTGGCCTATAACTTAGGTGCCCCCCATGTCTGTGCTTGGAGGGAGTGCTCTCCACGGAGTGAATTCTCGGGGAACTTGATTTGAAGGGAAACCATTTCGCGGGTTCGTTTCCTGTGTGGCGGCTGACCATCATTTTCTAATTTCTTGCTTTGACACTCCTCCCTTGGAGCCTTCCTTTTATGCAGTACAGTGAAAACTACATCGACTTGCTTGGATTTCAAATAAAGAAGTAGTATCACATTTTGATCGTCATGATCTGGCTCTGGCGGCCGTCCTACATACAAAGATAGTCCTTTCTGAACCCAAGGTTGGTCAACATACGGACGTTGATGAGTAAACGAGACTACATAAATATTGGAAAAAGTGATCCGAAGCAAAGGAAGCTGCCCGCTGCTCTATAGCCGTCCCCTCGATTATTCCCTCAAGTGATGAGATCCCGTGGTAGCCGGCAAGAATGAGCTCGAGCGAATCCGTGACAAGAGAAACCAACCGAAGTTGTGCTTGGTTGATTCTCATCTAAGCCTCGCCATCGACAGCAGCCTCACTAGAACTTCCACCCCGAGAGTTGCAACATGGCCCAGTGATTGCGGTGGATCGAAAATTATACAACTTCGTGCACCCTTGTGGAAGTTCGTATGTTCTCGTTATGGAGCAGAAGACGGAGTACTAAAACTTGCAAGTTCCCCCACTGACCCTCAATACCATACACTACCATCACCCCACCCCCACCCAGACTCTCCCCAGACTCAATCGGGTCAAACTCAGCTTGAACTCCTTCTTGTGACCAATTCCAGTGCCAAACACACACACTGATGCATTCTCCACCCTTTTGCCTGCCAGCACCCACCCAGGCCGCATAGAATCGCTACCATCCAACCTCCAACGACTCTCGAATCCCGTTTCTTCAAGTCAGCCACCCTCACAATCGGCACCAAGCCACCCGGACTCACTCACTCTTTCTCGGAAACAAGGAACAACTGCCGACTTCCTCCTCTCGCTCATCGACTCGGTTCTCTCTCGCTTCCAACTAGCCGGACTCAAGCCACCACTCATACTACTCAAGCTCACAGCCTCATTTCCCCCCTTACCTGAATAGCTAAACTCACCCTCGATCGCCTGGCCTTGCAATTTCATAACTGATTCAACCGGAGTGAGCCCATAACCCCTCTGCTTCAACCCGCATCATCACACATTCCACCTCATTCCCCCCTGCCCACCAGTTGGTACATCTTCAGTGTTCCCAAATTGGCTTGCTGAGCTCCTGGCCGATGCACTGCCGGACTTCACCTTCAAGGCATCCTGATGAAGACGATGTATTCAGCTTAATCTGAAATTTGCAACCCAATGCAAGTCACAGTTTGTTCAATTTACAATATTGAGTAAAAACACTTTTGCTTGTCAGGTTGCCACCGCTTCTTAAGCGGTAACCTTCACAAGTCACCACACAACCCTGTACATCACCAAAAAAAAAACCATACACCTATAACACGTGTGACACACACACATCCCTCTCTTGAACCCCTCAACCTTAATGGCTTTTGTCCCCTGAAGCTCTTCCGGGCAACAGTGTTCTCCCAGACGTACATGGCCGTCGTCTTTAGCCCTTTCCTCCATCCATCGCCGTCACCTCACTCTTAACCTCTTCCACCTCGGAATAGAATTGCTGGATTGACTTTGATTTCCTTCACTTTCTAAAATTGACGATTTTCTAGCGCATGAATGTGATTGAACCGATCAAGCACCGACTATAACACCCCCTCTGCGCCTCGCTAACCATTTCCAGACACACATATTCTTCCCTGTCGGGTCGGCATAATCTGGCATTCGAGTTACTGACTACCCAATTTGTGATTCGAATTCCTGCTCGGCAGTCGTTCAACCTTCGACTCTGTGCAATCGTCTACATCCACCATCCTCGCAGCACCCCTGATTGCTCTCGAACTGTTTTTCATTCGGATCCACACCGCCAGCCATTACCCCAATCGATACGTCACAATCACGAATCATGTCTGAGGATCCGTTTGGATCTACCCGCAGGCGTCCAGCCCCGCCTCGACTCCGACTCTCCAATGCGCCGCGTCCTCCTCGCTCTCCCGCCAACGAGCAATCTGACCCTTACTCCAAACTGCCCTCATCGGCGAGGTCTGAGCCTGGTTCATCGAGCCCTGGACTCTCCGACCGTTCCTTTGGTATCTCGCCTTCAAACTATAGCTCATTCCCTCAGCGCAGTCGGACACCTCAAGACGAAGACGATTCTCTTTTCTCTCAAGACCCCACCCCACCTGCCTCCAGATATTCTCCTCGGAAAATTATGATGGGATCAGGAGTAGAATCAAACCAAGCCATTGAGAGTCTGATCGACGATTCCGTACAAGCTCATCCAGCATCATCCAACCTTCATCACATGCGCTCCAGTATACCTCCGGTCCCTCCTCTACCCCCTCACTTTGCCCATCTCAATGGAAACACTCAACTCTCAGCCTCTCAAACCTCATCCATCCAACCCCACACTTCCCTCACTCCTCAAGCTCTACTCCAACGTCTTGAACAACTCCTCCAAGCCAAGTCACACGAAATTCAACTTGCTGGCCAGCTGGGAAACTCTCTACTGGAACAACAGGCTGAACTTGAACAGCGCATCTCCGAGCTCGAATCTACTGGCGCCCTACTCTCCGCCTCACAACATAAATCCCACAGACGTGACCGAGAACGCACTTTGGCCACCTCCAACCACTTCGACTCGCACCAGGGCGCGGGGCTTGAGTCACTTTCTGGTGAATCTACGGAGGTCAGCGAAGACGAGTCACCACTTGTTGACGATGCCGTCCGTCGTAAAGTTGAAGAACTAGATGTCGCCATGCAACGGTGGCAGCAAGGAAACTTAGAGATTTGGCGCCAAGCTCGAGGTGAAGTGAGTACTCCCAGTTTTTTTTTTTTTTTTGCCCCTCTCTCCGATCAGGCCTTACCATAATTAATCATTTCTGATCCCACATCACCTGCACTTGACCAAGGCTCCTGGAATAAGCAGACCCTCTACTCCTTCACACAGTCCCAATGGCCCCATGCCAGTCACTCCCCTCGGCTACCAACTATCACCGGCAGCGACCCCCCTCTCATCCGATCATAAATCAGCACCCGGCAGCCAGCAATACCCAGCCACCGAACAATCCGTGAATCGGCGCGTTCGAAACGCCCAACACCGTGCGAATGACATCGAGTTTGCAACAGAGATCGGACAAAGCCTTCTGGGTGAAGTCCGTCGATTGCAGTCATTGTTGGTTGTTAAAGATGATGAGTTGATGGAGATGAAAGAAGAACGCGAAGGTCTCTGGGAAAGAAATGAACACTTGATGCAACGAATCAGAGATCACGAAAGCAATGCCGGTACGTGACGGTCTCTAATATCTTTTAAGATTTCTTTTCCTTCTTGATTTTTCACATACTCATTTCTTGAATACACCGCTTTCTCATTTGAACAGATCAATTCAAAGAGGAGAACTGGAACTTGGAGCTCAACAAACAAGAGCTACAAACCAAGCTGACCTCTACAAAGGATGAAAAGTCGAAAGTTGAATCAGATCGGGTGAAATTGATCAAAGAGCTGGGTGATCTTCAACAGTCCTCTGATCACCAACGTGCCGAGATTGAACGTATGAGCAACCAGTTGGCCGAACAGCGTAGCAAGTACGAGTCAACCATAGCTACCATGCGCAAAAACCATGCAGTGCTGCAACGAGAACGCAGTGACTTGCAAGGTACACTCGATAGCATGAAAGTTGAGCTGGAAACAACGAAGAAGAGAGTCACTCTCCAACGGGCCGTTAGCGGCCGACTGGCAAAAGGGACATCGGATGAAACCGACAATCAAGCTGATGGTGGTGGAGACGAAGAGGAAATCCTTGCGACTCGTATGACACCTGGGAAACGGAAACCAGGCGATCACTTCCATCAGAACGGTACGCCGGTCGACGCTTTCGGAGATGATGGCGATCCCGACAATCTTACAGGTACTCCAGCAAGACAACGCGGTTTGGGTTCCAATTTGGGCTTTTCCACGGAGAACGATCAGCTACGAACCTCCCTCGCCCATGCTCAGAGGACTATCAGCACTCTACGTGGTGCTCTACAACGAAAGAAGGAGGACGCCATCAGGGCCAAGAAATCCTCAGCGATCTCCCTGGGCGCCCCTGCGAAAGCCAGCGATATGCTCGTCCGAGACATTGACGACGACGACGACGACGATGATGATGACGTCAATCCTCCCGAGTCAGAAATACCTAAGAAACTCTTGCTGAGCTCGTCAACTCGTGGTACTCCTAGAGGCGGGTCCCGCGGCCGGGCCCGCGGAGGATTACCATCCCGTCGAGGCCGGTTCCGCGGCACGCCCAGTAAGCTATCTCAACGTGCTGATGAGATAGCGTCTTCATCAGACGAACCCTTACCCAACCAATCGGCCCAGCTGCAACGCTCCCTCCGAGCCGAGCAAGAGGTCATTGACTCGATCAACTCTCAAAGCGACGACGTCACTGAACAACAGCTCGCCGACGCGGATGCTCGAGATCTATTTGGAGACATGATGATGGATCCGCAGTTTGCCCAACTTGCCCCAGAGCGCGGTAACAAAATACCGCCTACTACGCATGATGACGACAATGGGGAAGGCGGGCTTGTTGAGGATGATGGGCCGCGTGACCTACGCCCGTTGAAGGAAGCCCTAGGCGCATTCAACCGTAACTCACAACTATATGCGTCCGACGACGACACCACTCGATCGCTGGGTTTTATCTGTCAATCCAGTCAACAATTACCGGACGACATTCGGGCCGAACTCTCCCGACGCCGATTGAACTCGGATGCTGATACCAAGGCCTTTATCCGTGGGGTCGACGTGGGCACGATGACCGAACAGGTCGCTCCAGAGACAATAGAGAAGATCGTCGAGGTCATTAAGGAGCTCCGCGTCGAGGTCCCAGTCGAGGTCAAGGTCGAAGTCGAGAAAATTGTCGAGGTAGACCGGATAGTGGAAGTGGAGAAGATCGTTGAGGTGCCAGTCGACCGGATAGTAGAAGTGGAAAAGATAGTCGACCGGGTTGTCGAAGTTCCAGTCGACCGGATAGTCGAGGTGGAAAAGATAGTCGACCGGGTTGTCGAAGTCCCAGTTGACCGGATCGTCGAAGTCCCAGTTGACCGGATCATCGAGGTTCCAGTTGATCGGATCGTTGAAGTACCTGTCGATCGAATTGTCGAAGTTGAGAAGATCATCCATCTCCCGGCACGCCCTGTCACAGAAGCACATTCATCATCTCCCTCGCAATCTCCCACCCCTCACATCGTCGCCTCCCGTGATGATGCCTCCCTCCAAGGCGATCATAGCAATGATCCCACTCCCCCCATGGAAAAGATCGTCGAAGTCGAGAAAATCGTCGAAGTCGAGAAAGTCGTCCAGGTTGAGAAAATCGTCGAGGTGGAGAAAATCGTCGAGGTGGAGAAAATCGTCGAGGTGGAGAAAATCGTCGAGGTGGAGAAAATCGTCGAGGTGGAGAAAATCGTCGAGGTGGAGAAGATTGTCGAGGTTGAAAAGGTTGTTGAAGTGGAGAAAATTGTGGAGGTTGAGAAACTGGTCGAGGTTGAAAAGGTTGTTGAAGTGGAAGTGGAAAAAATCGTGGAAGTCGAGAAGCTAGTAGAAGTAGAAAAGATTGTTGAGGTCGAGAAACTGGTCGAAGTGGAGAAGTTGGTCGAAGTCGAAAAGATCGCTGAAGTCCAGAAGCTTGTCCAAGTGGAGAAGACCATAGAGGCCTTGCCAGAAAAATCACTGCTTGCTGCCGACCCCGATCGAACACTGCAGATTGATGATCTAACCACACATGCCATTGAAACGCCGGCTCAGCGTTCGGGTGAACCTCCATCACCAGGCCAACCAGCGATGACTCAAACCGAACTCACTTCTAGTACCATCGCTTCTCTTGAGGCCAAGTTTGCCCAGGATCTTAGCCACGCTGGGACTGGATCAATCAAAGATAGTGCATCTCTATGTCGATCCGGTTCTCAACCAAATAAGGTCTCTGCAAAACAACGTCAGCGCTTTTCAATTATGTCGCAATTGCTGGGCAACGGTGATAACGACAGTGAAGAGCAGATGTTTTCCGCTGACGAAGAAGTTCTGGATACCGATCTCGAAGATTTTCAGGATGCCTCGGAGAGCCCTACCAGTGCTACCCGTTTCCTCAAAGACCACAGAGTCAATGGCTCAGTGGATCTATCTGCGGCTCACGTCCTTGTCCGGGGAGCAGATGACATGGAGAGTGTTTCTAGCCCGTTTCTGGCTTCCAAGTTCCTCAAACAAGCAGAAGCTTTGGATGACCCAACCTCACCCCCTCGTCGATCCTTGGGCAGCGACGCCTCTCCATCAAAGTCTCTGGTCTCTCCGCCAATCGATCATTCCCCCAAAAGTGTCACGCTCGAGATCGGTGTACAGACTGAAAGCACAGAGGAGCTTGTCCAACCTGCTGTCAGCTCCATTTACAACCTGAGTGCTCGAGATTCGACGACAACGTTTGGCGGAGGCTCAAACTCTCATCCTCCAGATTGCTTTAGAGATAGTCAGGTATCATCAACGGAAATAATTACTCGAAGTCTGTCTTCAAACACCGGTGCTCGTCGCACTCACGTCCATCAACAAAGCGTCACTTCGCCCACCGACTCGGATGCATTTTCAGGGAATCGCTGCTCTTTCAATTCAATTAGAACTGACACAACCAGCACCAGCGAGCAACTTACCCCAGCCTGCTCTCCAAGAAATAGTCTCCCCCGCGAGCTTCATCATGCTGTACCCCTTGATACACCCATGAACTTGACGGGCAACCCCTCCGATCTGATAAACTCCACGAAGTCTCAGAAGCTCTCTCAACCTAAATTGTCACTTGATCAACGGCGCCACCCCAACCCCACACCATCTTCTGCTGGCTTCCCTCCGCGAAGACCGTGTTCACCACCTCCGAAGGAATTAGTCGAAAAAGCACAAATACCTCGCACCATTCAATTGGCTGTGCCCTCTTCTTCTTCACTTCGACGTTCCTCTTACTCAAGCATGCCTCCACCATCTACTAAACATCGCACCGGCAAGGCTAGTCCAGCCCCACAAGGCAAGCAGAAGAAGGCTTCCACTCTCAGCCGGGCGAACAAGCTATTCAATTCGGCCGACAATCGCGTTGATTCTCCCGAGATGAACCAATTCGGGATGGCACTCATGGCACCTGTTGTCCATTCTAGCAATGAACACATCCGCCGAAAAATGCAACTAGGTAACCTTGCAACGATGAGCTCATCTTGCGAGCAGCTTGGCCAAAGGCCTAGACGTCAATCATTCAACTCCGATCGAACCGACCATACCAGTGATCCTGGGGATGAACACGTGCCAAGATCAAATAGCACCTCAGCTCCAGCTACCACTGACCCGAACGCTATCCACGCTATCACCCAGACCATGATCGGAGAATTTCTGTTCAAGTACACCACTAAGACATTGACCCGTGGGTTCAGCGAGAAGCGGCATAGGCGATTCTTTTGGGTCCATCCTTATACCAAAACCCTATATTGGAGTAACTCAGATCCCGGAGCCCATGGAGCTAACCAGTCAACTGCCAAGAGTGGTAAGTCAAGCTCTGCAAAAATCATAACGATCTCGCTGTTCGTGATGTGATACTAATGCTTGTAAAACTCTCTTGGTGTGTCTGGCAAAAGTACTCATTGAAAGCGTCCGAACGATTGACGACAACAACCATGCTCCCTCCGGCCTGGCTTCATACAGCCTTGTCATTCAGACCCCCAACCGAGAAATGAAGATTACTGCTCCCTCGAAAGAAAGGCATGAACTCTGGTTTAGTGTATGTCCCCAGTAACCGCCCGACCCTTGCTCGTGCTATCATGTCCTTCAATATTGACACTTCCTCTGTTTTACCTCACGTCCATCGATTTTCTATAGGCAATCAACTATCTTCTTACTCGACCCGATCCATCTGCTTCCTCAAGCCCAGCACTCACACAATCAAACATCAGCCCCAACCCATCCACACGAGTCCCGGCGCAGTCTACATTTTCAAGTCGAAATGCGATGCTTTCCAGGTTCAGATCACAGGATCCATCGATTCTCCATACGCCACCCGCTGTTCATCAAGCTATATATGATCAATCCAGCTCAACGTCTGCAACCGACAGTCCAGCAATTCCCTCGATCGGATCTTCCGAAAGACTGACCCCCAAAGCTAGTAAAGGCCCCCTTGGTCTCCCTGCACCCATGAAACGGGGAGCTGTCCCATCCCGTGGATCCACGAAACAGTCGCACGGATCACCACGGTTCCCTCAAAGCTCACCTGCAGAACCCGCAATGTTTGAGAACAGCTTCAATCAATCTGCCTTGGGTTTTGACTCTGAGGGACCCTCAGTAAGCTTTAACACCATTCATCGGGGTGAGATGGTAGACGACACGGATATCAGTATGAGCTATGATAGTCGGTGTGATGATACCCATGATGATGGATTTGAGGGAGTAGAGAACGTGCGAGCATGTTGCGATGGTAAACATGACGTTGGATCGTAAGTAATTTAGCTGACTGATGAGTCGCTGACAGAGAGCTGAAAGTATTGATGATGGGAACTCTTTATTTTCCCTGTGACTTAGATTGTCTCGTCGTCTTGGCCATTCATCCCACCATGAGCACAGTCAGGGGCACCACAGTCGGCCACTCTCCCGAGGACCTCCTCTAAAGCAGCGCGAAGCCGATCGCACCAGTTTTGTCTCTAGTCGAGCGCTTCGTCCACTGGATAGTCCTAGTCTGAGAGCATCTAACCTCGAAGCTCTCCGTTCACGATACGGGGGCGCCAGCTCGCCAGGCCCTCAAGCACAAGCACAAGCCCAGCAGTCATCCCCCCATCTTCGAATGGTTCAAGGCAAAAGCTCCGTGGTCGGCCAGGCTGGTATTTCCCATTCCCTACAATCCTCCCCTGCGGGGACTGTGTCGAGTCGGTTTCAGCGAGAATCCAAGTTCTTTCATGAATTGAAATCTTTCAATCCAGGTGTGTAACTCGTGACCTTTCCGCAGACAATCTTGCCCTTGTGCATCAGCTGATGAGCGTTGCCCATACCTCCGATAGCTTCTGTCGAACAATTACAGACCCCACCTCCCAGGAGTAACAGCCGGCTCTCTGCACAACAGAGTACTCATCCGGCCTCAAGCGTCCGTAGTATTGGACAGGGTTCAGTTGGCTCCGATGTCGAATGAGAAACAGCATTTGTGCCTTGCACGAGTTCACCACCCTAATCTTTTCCAACTTGCACTTATGTATAATTATATACCTACTCATGCTCGGTTATCTATCAGGAAGTCGGGGTTTCATTTCTCTCTCTTTTCTTTTATATTTTCCAATTTTACCAAAAGCTTACTGATGAAGGCCATGCAAACCCGGCCTCTCAAGGACATTTCTACTCTTTTACATACCATCGCTTCTTGTGGAGACTTTCTTTCGTCTCGTTCCTCCTCATCCCGTCGAGTCCAGGGGCGTCTACTCTTTTGTTATTCTTCTTGGCTGTCCAATCGCCCGTCATCATCATCACCCCCTCCCTCTTTCTCCCTTTTAGTGTATGTGAGCACGAATACACTTCAAAATTTAAAATTTAAAATTAGTTTCTTTTGAGCTTCCTCTTCTTTCGTTGACCAACTTTTGATGATCCTTTTTGAGATTGATATTTGTTTCTATCCTTCTACACACATACGCACATGTTCATACCTCGTATACGATGTCTTCCATAATTTATTTTGAAGTATCACGTCATATGTAGATACATATTTACAAATTCACTTTTCACATTTTTTTTTGCTCTGCTTATTTTGGCCTCCCCTTTATCAATCATCAATCATCAATTTCCTTCAAATCTGATCCTCTCCTTGGTATCTACTTGGGTTGGCTGTGTAGGTCTTACAACACAATCAATCTCATTGTCCCCAACAGTTTTTTGTTTCGTCATTCACTTTGGCCGGATGTGCAAACCAACAATCTCGAGAGCTCCAAGGATCCTCTAGTTGAGCCCAACCCGGTGCTCCCATTTGTTATTCATCATCGTGACCATCCCCTCCCAAACATAACTATGCCCCTAGTCGCTTCTTGGTGCGAGATGTTTGCACCGATCCTCGAGCGAAGCGAGAGGGACAGAAATAAGCTCATTCCCCTGCATGAGTCAATCTCACCCTTTTGGTGGAGAGGGCGTGCATCTGCTCGCAATAAATACATGTTCTTGACAAGTAGATTCCACATTTTTATGCTTCACTCTTGAAGATCTTCCCCTCCTTCCCATCTGCTCCTCTTATTTCTCTCATCCTTAGTTCTCCCATACTAGAGCCCAAGTCAGCGAAACAAGGGAATTCCTTCAGCGCGTTGACCATATGTGTTGGCGCAAATGAAAAAAGGAATATCCTCCCACTTCAAAAATGATTATAAAATCAAGAACTGGTCGAGAGGGAATTTTGAGGAGACAGGAAGATCCGCTTGCATCTTGCGCTGATCTGGGATACCATCAAATAGAGATACCAAGAACTAAAAAAAGGCTGGGTCGGAAAAACCCTAAGTAATTCTCAATTCAGAGAATCTCCCATAGCAATTCCACCTTCCAAAAAAAAGGATTACACACTATATACATAAGAATGATCAGATCACTGGAATTCCTTTTGCGGCATGCAGTGATGAGCATCATGAGCATCCCACCCAGACAAGCACAACCACCTATGCCAAATCCAAATTCCTGACCATGTCAGGTAAATATTTCAAAGTACCATCTCATTAACAAACACTTCACAACCATACCATCTCATTAACAAACACTTCACAACCATAGACTCTATATAAGACCAATGCCACTGGTAATAATTAGAGTTCTAACAATCCTAACCCCTCAGCAGTTCATCCCCTGGCCTGGTGCCATTTCACTTTTTTTATCCTTGGAATTCTTATTTACTCACTCAAACAAGTGACCAGCTACAACCCAACCCTTTTTTGCATTCCATTTCCTTGTCTGGATAGTTCATTCAACACACTCCATTATCTTTCCATTATCTTATGCAACCCTATTAACCTGCCAGTTCCTCACCCATAACTTGACGCATTCCTCTGTGCAGCTTATATCATTTCTGCCTGAAACTTATCTAGCCCTGATCAACAAAGAACATGGATTCTTCCTCTTTTTTATCATTGTAAATTTCAATTCCCAAATCCCACTCCCTCATGTTGTTTGACATGTATCCTCTCGTTCCCAATATTGAAGATATTGTCCCTGAGCCCTTTGCCCAAGAGGTTCCACTCCCCCATGGAATCAAAGCTCATCCTTTGGCAATGCAGATGGTCTGATGGTTGGGTGGTGCAGCACCCCAATTCAATGATAACCCTCATTGCTTCTCAATTCCTGGTAAATCTTTGGGGGACACTCAAGCTTTTGTCAAATCAATGCAGCAACTTTCCAGTGGACCTTGCAGAATTTCTTTCACAACATACCAACATCTCCGTCTGTCAAGAAACTTGGCCAACCACCTGAGTACCACTTCAAGCTTTACTACACCTGTCAGCCTTTGAGCAAGTTTGAGATGATAACCCAGTCTTGAAGTCTTGGATCAGGAAGGTTGATGATGTGAGATATTCAAAGCTTGGATTCTTGACAGTGATTTGATGATTTATTGAGAAAAGAAATCTTGAGAGAGTGATATGTTGATATATCTGAAGATGAGGAGGAATAGAAGTTGTCTTGTCTTGAATTTCTGGGGAACAAGAAATAAGAAAGATACAACTAATATAGAGAGGGGGAGTGAATAACTCTATAAAAGCATATTTCTGACTATAATGAAATGAGAGTGAAAGAAATAAAATAAATAATTATTGTAGACTGTGTAGGAGATACAACATTAACATATTGGGGTATGTTGTATTTCCTTGTAGGCTTAGAACACCTGTCCCCGACGCAGCCACCATCACCCTTGGATCAACTCATGCAAAGAAGAATCTGGAAGGAAATGTGGCTGTGAGGCAAAATCCAACATCTTTCACCACATTGCTACCAATTTGCTGAGGGTTGAGTGGCATTGGCAGCACTCACACAATCTCAACACCCATGAAGATATGAAACACACTTGCATTCCCAAGGCATTCCAAAACTGGATTGTTGACTGTGTAATTGACTCCAGTATTGGATGGAAAGGGATTCAAAACCTCCTATCATCCCCAGATCTTGAAGCTGTAATTTAATTCCCTCATACTTATGTACATCATTGCATGCAGCTGATGTACTGAGGCTGATTTTCATCAAATCACCAGCTCACCAAGACCAGTATGGCCAAGAAATGATGTTGGCACATGGTAAAATAATGATCTTCATTGATGCAACACAAAACACTGCGAAAAACTATTTTCTATCTCAAGGTTGGAAGGCCAGCTTGTACACAGTAATGATACAAAACCCAGTCACTGGCAAAGGACTTCCTGTGTGTTGGGAGTTTACTAGCTCACTCGCAATGTAAGTTCATTGAAACCATCTGCCTATAACTTTTGCATATCAGAGCTTGATTCACACCAATTCTTTTGACCCTCAGCAAGCCGCTTGAACAGATACTCAGGTGGCTATGTCACACCTCTGGGCTGGTCCCTCACACTGTAATGAATGACTGTGCCTTGGCAATCAATGTAAGCCTCTGTGTAGCCAAGGATGTGATCCTTCTAGCTGCACAAGGTGCAAAGTAAAAATAAAGGGATGATTTGTGCAGGTAGCACAATAAGAAGGAAAATAGAGGAATT
>LUKR01001299.1:0-13592 GCA_019395275.1 Puccinia brachypodii
ATGAAATTGGTCTCACCACACCGGAGTCCGTTGGTGATCATTGCTATTGAGGATAGTAATTATCCTGGAGTGATGTACACTGATTGATGGATTGTTACAACAGCTGTCTGTTTGCATGAGGCATGAATGAGGCAATGTCTGATTAGTTTAGATCGTCACATTGGGTGAGACAAGGATTAGTCAGAAAATACGTGCCTTAGTTGAGATTTGGTTGCAAAATTGGTAAGAATTGATGTGTGGTTCTCTGGTTAAATCGTAATCGCTAGGCTAATGATGGTCACAAGGGGAATAAAACAACCTTTGTAAGTAAGCAATGCCAATGTGAGAAGAGTGAGTTGTGGCTTTTGTTTTGAAGAGAATTGAAACCCTTGCTGAAAACAAGTTTAAGCTCAAGAAAATGCCTTGTGTTTTTGTTAAGACACTATTGTTTTGAAAAAAACAAGATTGTTTTCTTCAAAACAGTGGCATGTTGACAGAAACACAAAGCGTTTTCTTAAAAACATTATTGCTGTAGCTTGTTTTTGAAACAATACCTGCAGACAGATCGTGTGTGTTTACTGGAGAACAATACAATATTGTTTTACAGAAAACAAGCTAGCCTTTTTAGAACAATATTTTTTCAGAACAAACAAGCTTGTGTTCTACAACAAGAGACCGTTCTACAGAATACAAGGTTTTTTCTGTAAAACAATATTGTTTCAAAGAAAAAAACTTGTATTCTGTAGAACGGTCTCTTGTTGTAGAGAAAACTAGGTCGCTTGCAGAAGAGGGACTGTTGGGGAGAGAGGGAGGAGTGAGACAATAAAAGACTCACCAGGCAGATGTGAGATTATGTGAGAGCAAGTGGAAAACTGTGAACAAGAGGAGAAGGCATATCAGTAACGTTCAGGTCTAGCCAAGTGACAAACAACAAAGAGAGAATTACTTCAAGCACATGAGGGACCTAAATACAGAGGAATGTGAGGAGGTCAGAGGGTCAGACGAATACCTTTGAAGCTGATTTTTAGGTAAGATTCAGGGAGACTTACCTTGTCTATGTTTATCAAGGACTAGCCGCCATTTGATGGATGGGAGGTAGCAGGATCCAATATGGCAGTGAATGTGAAGGGTGTGATGTGTCAGTGTGGGAGCACTGACCAACCACAATGCAGGCCTGTCACAGAAACTCCGTGACAGAGGGCTGAAAGGTAAGCTTTCATGCCCCATGTCACTTCACTTTTAGCTTGTTTTGGGAAAAGGCCAACTCAGCTGCGCGGGTGTCAAAGGGGTAAAATGTACGCCATCCGTGGCCACAATGGGTTTGGATTTAGCCACATTGAAGAGGCTGGCAAGGAAATCTCAACATGCATCACCCAGTGTTATAAGAGAGAGAGAGAGTTGGAGGAGAACCTATGGAAGATTAACCCCAAGTCATATTCCCTCATGACCAAGTGACAATGTGATCTTCCTTGCACACCATGACATGGACTCTACCACTTCCAGGTGGGAATTGGCAATAATTTTAAGCATTGCTGACAAGTGATGACATGAGGCAAGAAAAGTCTTGGAGCCTCATCAGATTAACCATTTCATTGGTCAGCATCAAAAATGTGATGATTGGATGAGACATGGATTCTGAAACTGCACCTAATACCAATATGGATACATAACAATGAGCAAGAGTCCAAAATCCATTCTATGTATGTGGGGTTGTGTTTCCAATCAAGGTGGTGTGGTTCAGAATTTGTGTTTGGATTTTACCAAAAATATAAATTTGGTAAAATGGCAGAGTAGGAAATCTCATTAATGTGGGACCAATGAATGTGTAAAACACAATGCAAGAGGGATTTGATGCAAAATTTGATTCCAAACCCGTCACACCTTCTCAAAAGTAAAGCAAGAAAGATGCAGTAAAATATGATTGGAAACATGGAACCTCACAAATCAAATTAAAGTGTGGCATTCATGAATTGACAAAAGCTTGATAAACAAATCAAGGGAAGTGGTGGAGAATAGTCATGGGTTAAAACTAATAGATATTGCAGTGTATATTTGGCACAATGCAACATTGACTTCAGGTATACAGAAGACCAAAATATGTCTTGAGATCATAACATATCATTGATTTCCACACACTTTTTGATAACCTACAAATATTGCACACAATGTCACCAGGGTTTAGCTTTGTTGGCACATGAATAATTTCCCAATCAAAATTGTCATATTCCATAATCATAAGTTTCAAACCTTTCATACAAGGGGTTCAGCTCAAAAATGACGGTTTGATTTCTGCCAAAATATTATCTTTGCTATACATTGTGTATCTGTGAAAAAAGCATACAGATATTGGGTCAAAATTGACACAAATATAATGAGTGTCACACCATATCTCAATGTCAAAAATTGAAAGTTTTTGACCTTCAACATTAATCAGTGAATATTCAGAATAGGGTAGTACATCATTCAAAAGTGGTGTGTTGTAGGACGAGTGATAATACTGTGAATATCTTTCAATGGTAAAATAGGGTCACTGATTTTCATTTAGCATAATTTGAAGGTTGACAGGACATTCCAATCAAATCAGGTTGATATTGCTGAGTCAAAATAGGACATGATATGGTGGGTCTGACATGTTTTCCACAAAACAAGGGAGAAAATCAATCACTTGTGTGCAAGCGGGTGAATCAAGGGTGGGTTCATGCGGATGGTAGTGGTTGTGAACACCAGCAGTTTCACAAACAAGCTCCAATATACACTGATAATAATACCATTGGAAATGTGAATATGTGCAAGTTAGGGAATCAGTATTGGTGATGGGACACACCATTCTCCAATGGGTTAATGATGATCAAAGACGTTCTTGATGGCCTGTAAGTCTCATGATGTTGTACACAATTTGTTTGGCAGACAAATGCTGTGATGTAATGAAAGAGAAATTACTTTGCTGAAGAAGTAGATTCCTTAAGCCCGCCGGTCTTAAAAGTGCATGGGAGACACTTATTAGGATGTAAAAACCCCACAGATACCCGGGGAATGGTTGATGACCCTTAGACGCCTGCATTTCCAAAAAAAATCACAGTGGGGCATACGGAAGGAGCGTGTCCTTAAGGGCCATGATCTGAATCCTGCATTCTTAAAAACCCTCATCTGAAGACCTCCGGTCTTAAAGCCTCTCACTCTGGCAATTGCCTGTATCATGACCGCCGGTCTTCGGACCACTAGTCTTGGGAGTGCAAATCTTAAGGCTGGCGGGCTTAAGACTGCCAGTCTTATTACCTCAAGTATTGTGACCGGCAATCTCATCACCGCAAGTCTTGAGGCCGCCAATGTTAAGACCACCGGTCTTGGAAGTGCCAGTCTTAATACCAGTGGTCTTGACACCGGTGGTCTTAGGTGGTCTTAACATCAATGGTCTTAAGACCCCGGCAGTCTTGATACCAGCGGTCTTGATACCGGCGGTCTCAAGACCGGCAGTCTTAAGACTGCCAGTCTGATCAAAGCAGGAATTTGGGCCATAGCAGCTTGTCAATCACTTGTAAGATTTAGGAATTACGGCATAAGGGGGATAAAACAGACTACTGTAAACAAGGTGTTTGGGGAATACTAAACATATTTGATTCCGGAGTAGTGTGATTGATATAGTCATGAGCAATACACCTGGCAAATTCATGTTGGGTAGGAATGATGAATTTGGAAACATCATCAGGGGATTGAAGGACAGAAGAGATAATTTGGCAAATGTAGGTGCCTAGATTTACCCATATTTCCTTGTGAAGGGTGAGGTTGAATGAATCTCTTGAAAAATTGTAATGACCTGCAAGGTATCACTTATTGTGTACTGTCGGTGGTATCAAGAAGCGTGGAAAAGGCCACGTACACCACTAAGAAGATACAAGAGAAATGGGTGAAAGTTGTGGCGGCTTTTGATCCCGTTAAGATTGTTATGTTCAGGGGTCTTCTTAGAAACCGTCTGGGATGTTCCGTCACTTCTCTTCCACTTTTTACAAGGGTTAAGCTGATCTTTTGAGTGAGCTTCCATGATGGTGTAGGACATTATCAAATCAATGATCAATTTGCAAAGATTGTCAAGTGCGTCGCCAGAAGAAACAAGGGATGTTGGTGTGGATTTGGGTTTTTCTGCAACGTTTGGTTGGACATCGGCAATTTGTGGTTGAATGGGCATTGTGTTCTTGAGAGTGTTGGGCCATTTTAATACTACTACATGCCGTTTCATGGATGTTGGATCGGAGTTGATCTGAGGGGCTTTAGGATTCTCGTTGGAAATTGTTTGGATAGAAAGGGCAATAGTCTTAGCCCAATCACAAATCCGGTTGGCAGGGATGTTGATGAGAAAAGCAATGGTCCGGTAGAGGTTTGACTTGGGATGGCCGGTTTTGCAATGGAAAGGAAGGATTGGATTGGAAGTGTGTATTTCTTTTGCAACCAAGTTGATGTTTAAGAGTTCTTTGGCAAACCATAGTTCCTTAGTTGAATGAGAAAGTAGCAATTTTCCTAGGATGATAATATTAACAACTTAATATGAGAGCTGAGCAGTACAGGTTTGGTTTGATTGATGTAGAAGCTCACCTGTATCCGTAATTTCTTTGATCCAGATGTCATAGTCGAACTGGGCCTTGTTGTAGATGAAAGTGGCTGTTGGAATTTTGGTGACGTCTGGGGTACTCAGCCTTAACTTCAAGAGGTATTCAACGGCAATCCAACCTTTCTCCCACTTTGTCTTTGTAACTCGACCCTTTTGAAATGTCGACAAAAGCTCATGAAGCTTCTTCCGGAAAGACTCGGCAATAATGATGGTAAAATTAGCTTGGGAAATCGGAGTTGTGGTCGTCTTGCTGATGTTTGGAGCTGAAGATGGCCCTATTTCTTCCCGAGTGGATTGATTCTCGTCATCACTGTTCAAAGATGGGTCTTCTTCGTCTTCATCATGCTGGATTTCTGAAGGGGGGGGCGTTAGGCTAGAGCTCTTCTCTTGACGAATTTGTCCATTGATTTGTCTTGCGGACGATTTCTCTTTCTGATGAACAAGTGTCCGAATCGACTTTTGTTTTTCTTTGGAAGCGGATGCTGTCTGGGGACTTGGTTGTTGAGTGAGGCCACTCGAGCGTTTACGAGTTGAACGTCTAGGGGGGGTTGCCTCTTTGGAAGTGTTTTCTGCACGAGGGGAGCTACTTGAATGTCCATCAAGGTCAGAATCGGAACCAGATCCGGGGTTGGGGTCAGGATCAGGAGATCCTTGAGGTTTGAATGGAGTTTTTTCGTTTGCCGGACAAGGTGAGACTCCTTGTGACTCCTCATGGTCATCGGGTTTGTCTTGATCTTGAGCTGACACCTGCGACGGAGGAGGGTTGGTTTGAGCTTGACTGCTTGAAGCCAACAGGTGAGAAGTGATGGAAATGGGGGGATGTGACTGTTGTTTTTGCTTGTAGACCTTTTTGGATTTTGGTGGGACGGAAGCAGAGGAGCGAGCAATGTTTGGTATGGTGCAACGCTTGACCGTCAGACACTCATCGACGGGTAGGGTTTTGTTCAATTCGTAATCTGGAGAACACAACATCAGTAACGGTCTTACCGATGTGAAGCTGAAGATGAGAATGCGTACCTTTGAGCATGCCATCCAAACGACTCGCAACTCAAGCAAAATCTTCCTTGATTGATTTTGGGAAGCGCGCTCGCGAGCAGGCCAAGGCATGATCCCTTGCCTTGGCTGCACTACTGAGAAAATCTTCCTCGCTGATCTCCTGGATTTCAGAGTTCAAGAGGGGCTGGCTAGGCGGTGGTGCAGAAGACAACGAGGGGGTTGGTGCACTTGAGGGGGTTGGGTTTGGTTGCTGCTCTAGGGGAAAAGACATTTCATAGGCCGAGCGGTCTGAGAAGGGTTGTGCCAAGGTTAGATGTACCCAATGGAGTGAGAATGAGGAAAGTGGCAGGGTATTCAATCATGGCTCACCTGGGGGTGGTGTAGAAACAGGGTGTTGGTCTGGAGTTGGAATATTATCGGCTGGCGTTTGTGACAATTCACTGTTGGGGGAACTTTGAATTGAAGAAACCATGTCGAAGGAGAATTTGTAATAGATTGAATATAAGCCTTGGGAAATTGTATTTTTAAAGGTGCTGCTGCAGGTTCAAACAGGGGGACAAAGGAGGGTGGGGGAAAAACGTACAAAGTGGGTGGCCTTTTGACAAATATTTGTGAAAAGAATTTGAGTGCACAAGGGGAGTTGATGACTTCTATCTGAAATCATCAGTGGATATTTATGCAATGATGACACATAGGTGAGCTACGCATTGTTTGGTTTGATGCCGCAAATCCATTCTATGATGACCGTTTGTTTGCGATCTATTTGGAAAGCGTCTCAAAGAACAAGGGATTTGGCTGTGCTCATCAACAAGGTTAGTAGAACATAGGGTGATGATTCAAAGTTATACAGAAAGGGATCATCTGTGATCTTCTGACTTTGATAATTGAGTCATATTTGCAGTGTAAGAGAGTCAATCAAGTCAGACCAAGAATGTGGTAGATGGAGGTATGGCCCGGTCAACAAAGATGGAAATGGACAGTGCCAAAAATGATTCCTACAATACCTGATTTGAATTTGTAATCAACTCAAGGGAAAAAAAAGTAGGTGGAACATTGGCCTTTGAACATGGTCCATACTTAGAACTGACCAGTGGTAGTAAGATTGAAATTCACCACTTTTGATAAGACCGCCGGCCTTATTAACATGAAGATAAGTGCTGTTGATGCAGGCTTGGGTGGTTTCTGGCAATCTCACAAGACCGGCAGTCTTATCCTTCCTGCTAGTCTTATAGATAGTAGTTGTTGCCTTGAGGCCTCATGCGATGAGCAAAAGATTCAGCGAAAAATGGCATCTGTAAGTCCGGTGTGCTTGTTACCAATCTATAATGTGTTTATAGATTGGTAACAAGCACAATGTGTCAGTTGGAAATCATTGGACTAGGGATCCACTGAAAGGGAAAGGGATGGCCTAGTTCAGCACACCGGTTGTCAAATCAATCAGCATGTTAAACATGCAAGGATTTCAAGTAATGGGATCATGTGGGTGGAAGCCGACTGAATTTCTCCAAGAATTCCCAGCATCTGGTATGGAGGTGAACATCTCATTCCATGATCTGGTGAGTTGCAATTCAATGGGGGATGGAACAGCAGGATTGATTTGAAACAAACACAACAAATTGGCTGGGCTATACTGGTGGCTGGACTTGAGGCAGCTAGTCAATGAAGATCTCAACCTGAATGCAGTCATGAGTTCAGGATTAGTGGGAGAATCATTATCAGGTATGCATACATTTGCTTACTTTGCCGGGGCTCTTGGATGAGGATCCAGGGGTGACAACACTCTCTCTGTGCTGGGATCCCGTGCCTTTTCCTGGACTGGAGCCAGGGGATGGGGAGTCATTCCATGGCCTGGCCACAGGATCTACAATCATTGAAAAAGTCAGATTTTATATATATCTCTGGGGGGAAATTTGGTAACTCACTGTGGTTCATTTCTTGCCTTTTCTCCTCCCACATCTTGTGGATTTGCGGAACCTCAGAGAGGGGAATGCCCTGAGCTTTGGCGTCTTTGTTTGCCTTATGTTGGAGACCTTTGGCTTTGAACCATTTCGATGATTCCACCATTGGGCGAAGGTACTTGCTATTGGTACCAACAGTAGTATAATAGGGGTTGGGGGGTCTTTGGACAGATGGTTCCCATTGATCAACAACTCTAATCATTTCATCCCAAGTCTCTTTCAACCATTTGTAGTGGCTTTCAATTTCATTCTTTTTAGTTGCATATTTTTGAGATTTTTTATCTTCCGGTGAAGTGGCCATTTTGGGAAATCTGAACTGACTTAAACTAATTTGATTGGCAAGATGGACAAAAGTAGATGAGGATGGTTCATGAGCAATAGCCAAATACGGAATAGAGGGCCCTTTTAAGCATATGTGCATGCAGTACACAGAAAGACATGCCATTTGTAGGAGGCCACTGGAGCACAAAATTATGGTTGAACCAGACAGAATTTCAAGGTAAATCTTGCTTGTGCATACGGTTGTCGTCCCTAGTTGCACAGCCGGCCGGCTGGAAATTTGGGGCCAGAATTCTGTGGGACACCAGATCACCTATCTATCCTCCTTGCCCGGTTTTACAGAACATTGGAATATGGGTTGAATGCAAGCAGAAGGATGAAGAAACCAAATTCATGCCATCAATCTCAACATTGGTATACAAGAAACAGCTAGGCGGTTGTAGCATCATGGCGGACTTCTTGATGAGTGAATAGTTGAGGTGACAATATCACATGACAGGCTTGCAAAAGGATTAGGTCACTGCATCATCATGGGCCTTAAAGAGGGTCTGATCTAGAACTTAAGTGCTGTGTATCCCATTGGTATCTCCGTCCCATGGGGGGGATAGGGAGTGGATACAGAGAAGATACATTGACCAGACCACTGAGCCCATGTTCATTTTCCTAGACCTTCTGGCCCTCTTGCTCTTGTATCCCAATTCAAGGGAGGCAGCGGTTTTGCAGCTCCTTCATGGTTTCATGTAGATCATACCGTGTGGCTCCGAGCCTCACTTTGCCTCTTTGTTGCAAACTTGGAGGCCCATGCAAGGTGTGGTTGTCCCAAAGATCTTGAACTCAGTGATACGGTCTATTCCCGATACATCATGTTTCACCACAGCGTCAACAGGCTACCGCTGATTGAATTTTTCCCAAATGCGGCTCAGTACAAGCCCTTATCTTACACATACCCGCCATCTCTGGTTGCCATTGAAATTTCCCCACAACCGTTTTCAGAAGGATCCCTGTTATCTTGGATTGACTTGGCAGGCAATGTAAATCCAAACAAAGTGGTGCAGAGAGTCTCAGGGGAGTTCAGGGGGCCTACCAAAAGAAAAACCTGAAAAGAAAACGGCAAAAAAACATTTATGATGTGTGTAGCAGGGGTAGGGAACCCTTCCTGTGTGATTTCATTGTGGACAAAGTAGTATAAAGGTGGCATTGGAGTAGGTTCAAAGTGTTATACCAGCCACCACCAAAAGATTCTTTTGAAAAATCCCAAAGAGTAACCCATCTCCATCAGACAAATGACTGCCATGTTATATCTGTTCCATGCAAACGATGTAGTTCATTACCTACAAGAATCCGTTAAAAATATTGAAACCATGGTTGCCAAAATGGAACCAGACCAACTCCCCTTGGATTATCAGCTCAATCATTTTCAGATTGACTTGACCCACTGCCAAAGAATTGAAGAACTCCAGGCTAAGATTTCAGCTTGGTGTGCCAATTGGTGCGTCCTAGTAGCCCTGGTACCGGATGCTCTTGTGATTTGGAATCTCCGCAGGATGCGCCTTGGCTGAGGTAAATAATTTTTC
The DNA here is from genome assembly GCA_019395275.1 of Puccinia brachypodii. Taxonomy (NCBI): domain Eukaryota; kingdom Fungi; phylum Basidiomycota; class Pucciniomycetes; order Pucciniales; family Pucciniaceae; genus Puccinia; species Puccinia brachypodii. The sequence continues at coordinate 9,390 of LUKR01001299.1, forward strand.
CAATCTTCCATACAATTAATTTTACTGAAATAATTGTCACTAGACCCAATTCAAATCAAAAATTGGAAGTCTGAAGCTGGACGTAGGGAAGCAATTGGCCCAAGTGTTGCCTACCCTTAATTGCAGTTCCTGATGCAATGGAAACCAATAATTGGTATGCAGCAAGTCAAATGTCTATTTTCACGTCCTCTATTATGCAAGTCCAATATATAATAATGGATCAGTACTGATTTGTTGATTTGAATTTGCTTCCAGGCGCAATTTATGGCGGGTTCATGTGTTTTAAAAGCTTTACATGATGTCACTAGCCTGTTTACCTGATTCCCCTCTGACTCCATGACAACTACATTGAATTCTTGGTAGTATGTTCAAGTTATATACCATCAGAAATTCTCCAATGGCTGCACTTAATGTCAAATCATTGAAACCCCTTCCAGTATCCTCCCTGGGAGGCCAATTCTGAAGGCAAACCTGCATCAATGTGCATGGAGTTTCCCCAGAAAGATTTATTGCCAACCAGTTCCCCACAAGTTGTGAGATTACATACTACACTAGACCGGAATTATCATTAGCACCTGCCTCAAGTAGGTAGATCTTGACCATATTTGCAATGGCAAAAGTTGCAGATATCACTTCTGAAGTTGTCCTTTTGGACCAGATTGGGAAGTGGAATCCAGTCATCAAATCTTGTGGATGAAACTTCTTTAATACCCAGGAATGATAGCTGATGTTTGAAGATGATTGGTCTAAAGCTTTGACCCAAATTCTTTTGGTCCCTTGTTTGACACCCCAACAAAATTGAAAGTGCCAAGGCACCCACATTACTGACAAAGCTGACTGCTAACAGAGAAATTCTTTTTTTATGAGATTGCAAATTCAGACCAAATAGTCCAATGATTTCATTTCTGAATGGACATTTTAGCTTTTAGAATGTGTGCCCAGTCCCCTTGTGGGAAATCACATTGTTGTTTTATGTCAGAATCCTGCATCCCTGAGGGTGAACGGTGGTTCCCAAGATCATCATGCATGAATGATTGAAAAAAGGCGAATTTGACACAATACCTGATTGATCCATGAAGCAAATCCCTTTGAGAGGCTGTTGTGTGTGCTACTGCATGATGAATCTGAACAAAGAATGTTAAATTATGTGATGCCTGGGATATGGGTTCTAATATTTGCTTTCTTGGCGAGAGGTGTGTGAGCTGAGGAGGAACAGGGGTTGGCCCCATAAGACCGCCGTACTTATTATGAGCGTCCCACTTAGAAAACGTGTTTACCATGTTTATGAAAACCCAAAACCAGACAACAAGTCTTCGTAGGGCTTCCATTCAATGTACCAAGTATTTGGCAAGAGCCCTGTCACTAGAAGGCATTTGATAGAATTTAGCCAGACCACCGAGTGAGCTTTGTCTTTCCTAAGACCGACGGTCTTACCGAGCTCCCCCTTGCTAAGACCGCCGGTCTTGCTGCCGATCTCCCTGCTAAGATCGTCGGCCTTGCTGAGGTTCTCCTTACTAAGCCCGCCGGTCTTGGCAAAGACTCATTGACCCAGAAGGTTCATCACTCCAGGTCTTGGACAATAATGCTGAATCTTCCCGTCATCACAGCTTGAAGTAGGGAAGTGGGTTGTGAATTGCAATTGGCAGAAGGACACAGGTATTGAGAAACCCTGCTCTGGGCCTGGCATCTTAGCTTTACCAATGTGCCAAAACAGGACGGCTGATTTTGATTGGGATTCCTCACCCAGCATGCTCACTGTGTTTCAATTGGTCATTTGGCATTACACTACCACTTGATTTCCCTAGTAGGTGTACACTATTATAACAAGCGATTTTGATCTATGAGATTGGGTTATCATGTTTATGTAGAGTAAGCTTCCTGGACAAATTTGATTGAAATATGTATCTTGTCATTTGGACTCAAGATGATAATCACAATACTAATACAAAATAAAACTCCAATATTTTTCAAACTTCCACATAATTTTGATTCTTTTTTTCAAGTGATTTAATTTGGCGGAAATGTTCATTGGAAAGGAAAAAAAACCGTCAGCTATCAAGTACCTCAATCTCCATTGGTAAATTATAACTTAATAGAAATATTGTACTCAACTTGGGCCATGGAAGACCAATGATGCCAGACCTCGTATACCATGCGTCCACCATCCCCTGGAACTACTGGCCCACCTTGCATAGTCATCTCGTTCAAAAGCCTCTCCTTAGCCGCCAAGTGAATTGGCGCTTGTGGGTCAATGTGCTCCATTTGAACAATGGATAGACCTTTAAGGAACAATTGATCATATGCATCTGATGGGGGCTTTTGTGGAACCAAGTTGAAAACTATGTCAACTTTATGGAAACTGTCCATATGACAATCCAAGAGCTTATGTGCACTCTTGATTTCGCTGACCTTCTTTGACATGGTGAGGGATATCTTGTCTAGTTTGTGAGCGCAGGCAGTGAATAACAAACTCCTCCAAGATGTAATCAAACGCTTTGGTTTCAATGGTGAAGGCTGGTCCTCCCAATTGGAGACCGTTTTGTTCTTGAATAAAAGCGCCAGTGATGGCTGATTGCCCATTTTCTTCACGGCCACATTACGTCTTTGATTGGCAATCTACAAAAAAGCCCCTGTTAGCTTTGAATCAGAGGCACAATATACAAGAAACAATCAGGGCTTACTTTAGTTTTCATTTGGCTGATGGAAGTTTTTTTACTTTTCTCCGCTTTTGCCTCCTCAGCTGATTTTTCCCCATCACCTTTTTTTCCCTTTCTCATCTCCACTCCCTTTCCCCAAACCCAGCAATCCAGTAATTTCTCCATAGATAAGGCATTGTCCCAGATTGTGCCTGGCTGCGACTTTGCCCATTTGTAGTAGTGTTTGATCAAGATTGAGCCAAGTGTTGCATTCCAGGGAGAGGCTGTGAAAGATTTTGAATTCCACTCAAAAGTGACTTGACCAAATCCAGCAAGTTGCACGTCCTGCTTGCACGCTTTTTTCATGTTGATTGGAATGTTGGTTTTGTTGTTGGAAACATCAGGCGCCAGGTAGAAAGGTGGTGGAGAGACATTTTTCCGGATATGCGCCACCTCATCACTGTACATTTTATTATAAGTAGGTTTAGGAACATCCTTATGGGTTTTGGCAAATTTCTCCAAGTGCTTTGCCATCTTGTTGTAACGGTTCTGAGCCCAGTAATGCCAAGCATTCCATTCCATTGGAGTTGGTTTGTCTTGGAATGCACTGGTTGACGCAGGCATACCCATCATAAAGTTGACAAAGTTCCAAATGGACCTGCTCAAAGCACTTGACTGACTAGGAAGTTTTTCACCAACAACAACCTTGCATAATTTACGGACGTTTCCGGTCGAGGTGTTCTGAGCACGTTTCTGTTTTTCACGGTCAATCTGATTCTTGAGAGCTTGATGTGGATCTTCATCTCCACTTTCAGACTCTGTCAATAGATAAATGCAATTGATGATCAGTTATCTTGACCATGCAAGATTTGACCATTACCACTCAAAATTTCCAAAACTTACCATTGTTGTCTTTGTCATCCTCACCACCTTCCAACACCCTATCAAAATCCTCATCATTAACATCCCATACCCCACCGGTGGCCCTGGCCAAAGTTGAAGGGAATTGAGGTTTGGTGTCCTTGTCACTATCATGCATCCCATCATCACTACTCATTTTAGGACTGCTGTGGCTTTTAAAATATACAGTGTCTGTCAGAGTGTGGTCAATTACAGTAGCTGTACTGTAGAGATTAGCACGCGGATGAATGATCCAAGGTGAGTGGTGACGTAAATATTCCTGTAAAAAGGAATCCTCAGTCAGTAAAGTCTTGCACTGAGGGGCTTGCTGTTAAGCGCATCCAAATCAACAACCAGTGTTAATAGGCAACTACGGAATAACTCACCTAGGTTTGTGATAATCCCTGGGGATTAAAGGTTTAACAATAGAGGATACTTTAGCAGAATTGTTGATAGTGATCCAGTATTGTTGATGGTGGAATATGAGCTGTAAGTCAGACTACTACAGTTGTATAGGCTGTCACAGGGTTGATATATTCTGGGGGTTAATCACTCAGAATGGGAGTGATTAAATATTCAAGCAATAACCCAAAGGGTACCTGTAGGCGCCCACAGACGTGTGCAAAGACAGGGGAGCTTTGGGGAGGAAAGATCTGCAAGGATGGGG
>LUKR01001300.1:0-13588 GCA_019395275.1 Puccinia brachypodii
CAGGATAAATTGAATTGACGGATTTGTGTGGAAAAACACAGATATATTGTTTTTGAAATCCACTTGCTTATGGGCTGGTGGATTTTGGAAACCCTTTGATTACAAAGTGTGGATTTGATGAAAAATAATTGATGGGTTTGTAATGGTGGATTTGTAATATTTGATACCCCCTAATGTATACCTTGTGTTTGTATAATAATGTAAGGAAAAGAATGTGTGTAAAACTCTGAGGAAAAGAGGGGGAAAAGGGAATATTCCTCCTCCTTTTTATGTGTTCATTCCTCCTCTTGTTCCCAGCTTCTGTTAGACTAAATTGCTGCTTTGGAAGGGAATTATTTGCAAAGAAATGATGTCATTTGTATTGCTCTGTGACTTGTATTCAAAGTGTCATTTCTATTTGAATTACAAATGGACAGGTCTATTGCTGCCTGCATGTAATATTTCTCATTGTTTATTTGTTATTCAAATAAATGTATTTGAATACTTTTGTTCTCAAGAAGCGTCAACCTTGTGTCACTTTCTGTTCATTACTTATTTTCCATGTCAATCAATCACGTGTATTTGTATTTCTTTTTGAATTACTTTATGCTTTGTATTCATTTGAATATCAAATACATTGGATATCTTCTTCTGGTTCTGTTTCTTTCTCTCATGTCACTTCTTTTCTATTTCCAGTGTTCTCTTTGTGTCTACTTCACGTAGTAAGGGTTCATCTTTTAAGATGTTACATGTTTTTTTATCTAAAGGAGTGAAATTCTAGTAATACTTTTAATGAGTGTACTAGGTTAATTTATATGTGTAATGTTAATATGAATTAACCTTTTCTTTTTCTTTTAACCTTTTTAATGTGATTGTTACTATGGAAGATTGTCTCTGCTATAGTAGCAAGCTGACACTTTGATTTCAGTGCAATGTGGACATAGTTGAAAATTTGAAAATTTTAGTCATGAACACCACAAAAGCAATGTTGAGATGCAGATGTGAACTGTCCTATTAGGTCAGTTCACATCACAATCCCTCATGCTCTTCAATTCCATGTTCATGGAATTTATTGTGCAATTTTCATCAACCTGCCAAAATCTTCAGGATGGCAGGAAGCAAATGCAAGCTTGGGTAGTAATGGTGTGATGGAATTTACCCCTAAATGTAACAAAATGTTGATAAACCTTCCTATGGCTACCATGGCCTGTGCAAACTGAAGAAATTTGATTAAAGAGCAAAGAATTTAAAACCAGACTAAAAGAAGAGACAAGATCAGACAAGAGAACAAAAAAATAAGAGATAAGAGCAATGAGAGAAAAAAGAGATGAAAGATAAGCTAACCACTAATCAAGGACAATTGAGAATAAGTATGACAACAATGAGGACAAGTAAGAAGTATGGGAAGAGAGTCACAACCCATGAGGACTAGATTCAGAAGAGAGACAATCAGTATTTTCCTCATCAAACATACAAAAGAGCTAGTAATCAAGAAATAGATGAAGAAAGAAAGAAACAGGATGAAGGAAACAACAAACAGGTTAAGTAATGATAATGAGATTTAAAAATAAGTAAAAACTCAATAGTACTCGCTACAATGGGAGTAGTGAGAGTTGATGACTTGAGGATAGGCCGATGGTTCAGGTTCCACTGAATCTTGATGGTTGGTCCAAATATTGAGAATCGAATATCTTGACGAGTCTGGGTTTTTCAGACTAGGGGATTGGGGATCTTAAGTATTGGAGTTGAGAGCAACCCTAAGCGGTTGAGTTCTTGCAAGAACCCTACATGATTGAATTCTAGTGAGACACGCTGCGTTCCACGCAATTGCAGAGAATAGATTTCACAAGAGTGAAATCTGTGATAGGCTAGACTTGACTTGAGTGAACCCAGAACAGTGAAAACTCAACACAACCCCTGGAGGTCACTTTCTTTTTACTCTTTTCTGGCTCAGCATTTGAGACCCCCTGGGGGCCTTATATGGAAGAGGTGTTCCACATTGTGGCATTTTTTTCTTTCTGGATCCCATTGTGCATGTCAAGGAATCCCTGCCACAAATTCCGAGTGTAGGATTCCAGATTTTAAAATCTATTTGGGCCACCACTGAGCTTAAATGCCCAAATTTCATCGAAACACTACACTTCGCCGTGGCATAACAGCATTCAAACAAACTACCCTATCTCACCCAGAGTTCGATCCCAGTGTCACGAATTACCTCACGAGACCAGCCCCCACTGCGCAGTCTTCGGTCATGCACCCCGCCTTCGTCGTCCGCGTCTCACCCTGGCTCCTCCTCCTTGCGGGGGTAATGGCGCTGGACGGGTGCGCTCACTTGTCGTCGACAAGGGGCTCCTGGGACGGATGCAAGACAATCGTAGTGAAGTGTCCAGAAGGTCATTACTGCCCCGAGCCCGGCACCTGTGTCGGCACACACCCAGCCCGCTGTCGACGTTGTACCAACTGCCAGACATGGATCTTCTACCAGTGGGAGATGGTCGTCAAACGCGCAAGCCCGCAGCCCTCCTTGTACTGTGAACCCAGCAAACCCTGTCGGGCATGCGCTGGTGGCATTGGCAACCCACACTAGGAAACCCAAGGCCCCGCGGGCCGCGTGAAGCGCCTGCGCGACTCGGGATGTAACCCGAAGTAGGGTGGTGACAGCGAGTAATCTTTTGGGGGTGAACCTCTAACTTAACTAAGTCCCTCCTTGGTGGAGGGGGGACGCCGTCCCGCAGGTTCCCTACCTGGGCTTGGAAGAATTGTCTTGGTGGATGTTCGCGAGTTCCGTGAAACACAACCTTCCAACTGGAATTTGTATGGTCGGGCGTCTGTCGCCTATTCCTGTTTGATGGGTGGTCGAACCGACCTCTTGGCTGCTCCTGTTCAAGCAGAAGTCAGACATCTCTGCGCTCGACAAATTCCCGAACAGCTGGGTCCGATCAAGTCCGATCGCCCGTCAAACTACTCAGACCGCGCCGCCGCGTGAGCTCCGGGATTTCCAACCGGTCGGGTATACTTGTCCCGACTCCGATTACTTGTCGGAGGTGTCTACTCAACCAGTTCCTCGGGTAAGCCCGACGAGTCACTGATCGGACATATAATTCCGATGATACATCACTCGTTGTCCGACAACTAGTGGATTCAGGGTACCTCAATGTTGCAACCCCCTGTGCATGGGTCCCCCAAAATGCCTTGTGTAACATTTTTTTTTTAGAATTGTAGATCTGAAAGGGGTAGTAATAAAGAATCTTGACCTTAGAAGATCACCTGCCCTTTCCCTAGGTTTCAGTTTCAAATGTGTTATATTTTTTCTTCAGAACAGTTAGAATTAAAAAGCCTGCTTCATCCACAGTTCCTAGTCATCCCCATCAGCCACATTTCAACCGAGTCAACTTCAAACAAATCCGCAAAACCTTCCACCTCAACCAACCAACTCCATGTAAAACCCAAACATGCCTAACGGTTAAACTTGCCAAGGTATAAAACTTCCCCTCCTGAGTCGGTGACTGTTGCTATTTTTCGGTGGTGCTTGACAAAAACAGGCAGACCGGCCTGTGCAAGTTTGCCGAGTTCATTTCCTGTACATCTTCATGCTCGTTTTTTGATTGACCAAAATGACTCACAGGTTCCTACAGCAGCTGCTGGGACTGTTGCTAAAACAATTGCACTTGCGACACCTGTACTCATGTCGGCCATCGAAGAGGGCGATCATAAATGGGAATTCTTGATAATTATGTTTACCTCGTGGCTTCACCAAGGTATGTAGTGCGTTTTTTAGGGGTAAAAAACGATTCATTACTGCTTGGGGTTTCTCTCGTTGAACCTTGACAGCTTTCCCTCTTTTCATCTATTTAGAAGGGTGAAAAGTGCATCAAAAAAGTCACAACCCACCCCACGCAAGGGTCTCTGTAACAAAGGCCTCTCAAAACCCTTCAGCAGTTACGCCGCGCTCGGCAGGGATTCGTTTCCTTCTATCTTGAAATCTCCTGGATACCCTTTCCGTGATGAAATCTTGCGCGAGCGCTGAAGGCATGCGAAATGTATTTCCACTTGGAGGGCACTACCGGCGAACTTGCCTATGCGTCACCATCACATTTTTTTTCCAACTGGTCAAAAATATCATTTCGCCCAAGTACCACCACTCCTCACATCACGCCAAATACAGCATCAAACTGCCCCCTCCAGAAGCCCTCACATGGTTTGAAACTTCCAGCATTCATCTTGACGCTTATGGTTCAATGCTCTCAATTGCATCGCATTTTGATTTTCGTCTTATTTAGCGCAAAGTTCAGAAAATCGGCGCAATGCAGCCGGCAAGGACTGTTAGGTGAGTGGCCAGAGCATGAGGTCCCGGCTTTAGCAATGAATGAGCTGAACATACCTTGCTCCCTTTTCTTTTCTCGTTTATCGTAGGAGGTATCAACGATAGCCCTACACTGGTAGTTCATGATGAGCCGTACTCTTCTTCGATGAACCAAGAATATCAAAATTCGAACGCGTATACAAGCAGCCCATTTTCTAGAGCTGAAGGCCTACCTTCAGTACAAGTTGAATCACACTCACCGCAGTCTCCAGAAGATAAAACTTACAAACAGTCCTCAAAGGCCTATGCCCCAAACTCAGCAATAACTCTATCAAGTCACCGTACAAACCCGCCCGGAGCCTCAACTCCATCGCATGATCAAAACCTCAAGGCTCCCGAATCCCCGCCAATAACAGCTTCAACAACATATCCCCCCGAATCGCAACTTGATTACGAAAAACAGCAAGGGATCATCGTCATGAGAGACATTCTTCTCGCCATTTCAATCCTGGCACTATGCATGCTTTTCCTTGGCATCATGTGGCTCGCACTGATTGTGTTCTACCCCGTGATCAGATCCTCCAGGATGAGGCTTGGGTCACGACCGTGGTTCAAGAAAAAGAACCAGCCAGATTGTCCACCCCAGTGGTGGACTCAGTTTCAGTTAAACTCACAGCGATCCGACGCTGAGGCTGCGTCTATCACTGAATATCTTGGTGAAGGTGTGGAATCAGGTGAATATAGAAAACAGAACACTGAAAATATATTGATCCTTATAGACAAAACAGACACTGATGATAACGTTTGACATCCATGAAAGTGAGGCCGCAGTTTGAGTCAACAAAAAGATTGGAAACAGAATACAAACCAAGACAACCCAGCTGGGCTGTGCACCCGGAGGTCGTCGAAAAACTAGAAGTTCTGAATGATACGGAGAGTCAGTGGAAACCAAACGAGCAACTCGTCCCGCACAGTCGACTCGAGAACTGGCTCAGAGGGACGAATGACATAAGGGCAACGTTGGCCTCGGCCGCTTCGTTAGTCTTCCAGCCAAGTTATCTTTTTCTTCCTCGAAGTGCTCTCACCCAAGTGACTAATTTACTTCTTTTACAGCTACCAAAAAGACCCAAGCCTATGCCTAACCAAAGAGTCCTCTCTAACCCCTGGATTGCCTTCATTGGGCCCCTCCGATTCGGCTTCTAGAGTCTGATCTCGTCCGCCTTACAAATTTGAGTCTCATTTTGCACACAAAACACTATCTGATTTCTTTTGTCGTTCAAAACTGGAAAACCAGGTCCTGCAAATAGTCTGTGTCTATTGTATTCCTGCGTGGTTAACACTCATTTCTCCTATTTTCATAGCCTTCAACATCATTATCGTAAATAGGTTTATATATGACTCTCGTGGCCCTATCATCATGGCCATGCAAAGGTTCTCATTGAAACATTTGAGTAAACAAAGATTGCACAAAACGCGAGCGCCCTTAAGCACGATCTTGAAATGGCGTTTCCCCAACAAATGAATGAAAAACTTCTTCATTGTCTGCTACGATCTCCAACCGATATTATTTGCACCTGAAGCGTGTATACTGCTCTTATGAGTGTACCTTTGATTCGTCACCATGTGTCCAAATGGAAGTTTAACCAGGACATGTCATCATGACCTAACACGACTCATGGTAGATCTAGAGAGACCCCCCGAATGATACTCCAAGCCGAGCCGACGGGGATGGCGTAACAAAGATTGAACTGTCCATAAATGTAGGCAGTGAACGGGATTACTTACTGCTTGTTATTGATTAGTTGAGTTCATCGCCAAGAATACGCTCTCCCCAAGTTCAGCTCGGGGTATTTCAACCCAGGTGTGGGTGAGTGAACAGGTGGAGGACGCTTGTCATGAAGGAAGCCAGCTTCCGCTGAATTACCACTGGAACCAGCACGAGTTGCATCTCTACCGCTAGTATGAAGTTGGAGCTAGCGATTGATTTCGTTCAGAAGAATGGTGCGAACATTGCCCCTGATATGGCCAACCCTGCGTGTTGTCTACGGGATTGCTTGCCAACGGTACAACCTGGCAATGGACCAGTTCCACGTTCAAACCGGACTACACCGAGCCAACTAGTGATCTCTGCTGAACGGGTGTTTGCTTGGTTGTCCTGGAGACGGGTCGTTCCGATTGGACCCAATACTATCAGTGAGAGGACCGGTCGAGTTGAACGCACGCCCCAGTTAATTTCCCGTCAAAGCAAAATAGCCCGGTCAGTTGCCTCGTCAAGGGATGTCCGACTCCGGAGTGTTAGAGTATTAAGGGCGGCTGCTCATCGGCCCCAACAATACCCCAGCCAGCACATCACGAGCCGAGAGTCAGACTACCACGCGCAAGGAAATTTTACATTCATTCAACTTCATTCATTCGCTATCCTGCTGCAAGCCGTAGACTTCCTCTAGCATCAACTTCCGACTTCGACCTTGGAAGAACCCTTCAAGTTCAGACGCTCTAACTAACTGCTATCGCCTTTATCAGGATGTTATCTATCCAAACGCTCACCCTATTAAGTCTATTCCAAAGCATTCACGCTTTTCAATTGCCTTCCCTCCCGCTACCCTCCTACGTAAATCAAGCTATCTCTGGGCAACTTAACTCATTGGCCAACGTGAAATGCGGCCTGACTTCCAACATCTGGGGTCAGATCTCGCCCACAATGGCTTCCGGACATGCGAACCTTTGTCTGCAATGCCGTATATCAGCCCCTGGCGTATCGTTGAATTTTGGTTACGTTGAGGCCTTATCTGCTAGTATAAGTGCCCATGGAGTCTCAACAAGCGACGCCCAGATCTTGCAAAATTCAATCAATGTGAGACATTTTTCCCACTTTTCGCCCGAATCGGTTCACACTACCTTATGGATCGAAGTTGATGAGATGTGTTCTATTTCGTGATTTCAAAAACCTTCCGCTCATTAGGGGGAACTTACCAGCCTAGCCAGCCGTGCAGAGACTAGTGAAACTTGCCAATCGGCTTGTTCTGGGGATGAACGTACGTTTAGCTTTGAATCATCTTAAACAAGAGAACAAATCGACAATGCTGATAATCTTCGAAATAATCTTCTAGGCTGTGCCTCCTGCGAGTTTACAGAAAGCGGCTGTAAAATGACGGCCATCAACTACTTAACAGAAACTCATGCCGGGAAACCACTCGCTGAGGCTTTCGAAAGGTGCTTTGCAAGAGGGGGATCGAAATATTGTGGACTTTGTCGTACGTCTCCTTTTCCATACATGCCTTGAATGACGCACGAAGCCTCTTTTTGCTCAACAGATCTTGTGCCCATTACTCTCACCTCTCAGCCACCGACAGTAGCTGTCGCGGCCCAAGATCCAGTGGGCTACCTCGCAGGAGCCTTACATCAAATGACTCAAGCAACGTCAAGTGTCCCTCTGGTTTAACCGGTAAGAAATTTTAAAAACACTTGCGCAATTGTAGTTGATGCAATCAAGCCAGGGCTTGCAGGGTACTGACGAACTCCTCTGTTAGCCTGTCCAATTTCTTTTACCACTTCGTTTACCCCCACGACCGGTTTTGAATGCCTTGATGTTAGACAAGAGATCAACTCGTGTGGAGGTTGTGCAACCTTAGGTCGCGGAGTGGACTGTTCTACCCTTGACGGGGCCGCTTCTACGGGTTGCTCCGAAGGGAAATGTACCATATGTAAGCCAAAACCTTGGTTTTTTCTCCGTTCTTATGGTTCACACCCAACTGACATTGAAACCTCTCTAGTCTCCTGCAAGAGTGGCTATGAATACTCTCCACTTGAAAATGAGTGTCTCAAGAGCCTGCTTCCTAATCATTTGAAGACATAAGTGAGCAAGTTGTAATTATATGGATGGATGTTCATGGGTTTCAATTGGTGATATATTTATTATGAACAGAGATGGACTGTGTGTTGCAAAATTGTAGACAATTTAATCCTGTACAAATTCTTCCTTGTGTACCTGTAATTTTTGTATAATCAGATAATTGACATTGGACCTCCTTCAAACACTTTTAAACAAGAAAATTTTAATCATGTGTTCAAATTCTCAACTGCCATGAAGAAAGGTGAGAAAATGTCAGAAGGTGGCACTGATCAGTATTTTTGATTGATCAAATTTATCCTGTGGACATTCTTTTTCTTCAAACTGATCAATAAATCTCACATTTACCAATATACCACAGGGTAAATCCATACATTCTAGGAGTGTGGATTGGTAGCGGAAGTCATCATTTACAGTTTCAGCAAAATTCTGTCAGCTCATTTACCATTGAAGCACAGTGAAGTAGCAACAGTTGCCGCCTGCTGTGCTACGCTACACTGCTTGTGAGCTAATGGTTATTGGAATGGCACTTTTTTTTGAGTTTAATCTGGGTTCTATGCATATGCAGTGTCAGCATACGTCATAGATGAACTCGGGATTTTCAGATCGAGATCGAGATTGACTTAATGAAAATCTTCGGACTCGACTCATCGACAGTTTCTCTTATTCTCTTCCTACTCATCACCTACTCATCAATCATCTAAAAACCACCGAGGTCTCTGCATTCATTCGCCGATCAATCAAGTTCAACTACTCGATTCAACATTGTCAACTTTAAAACATTTAGGAGGAGCTAGTTCTAGCTTCTGGGCAGGTAGTGTTTTTTCATTCTTCTCATAAAATGTTTGCCGAAAAGTTGTATTGACCGTTTCTTATTTTCAATTTCTCTTAGGCTAGTACGTTGTGATAATCCTTTGTTTGAAAGTCGACTATTCGTTGTTATTGGGTTAAGAACTTTGTTATATACTGATTAAATCATTCAGGTATTTATTTTAATTTTATTATCTTTTATTTTTTATTCTTCGAATATTTTTTTACTCATTGTTTTTTATATTCTAAGATTATTACTTCTATTGAGTTAAAATATAAACTATTACAAAAAAGTATTTGATTCTCAATATTATTACACTTTTTCCCACAAAAACAAACATCAGACATAGCACAACCTAAGATTCCATACTCTAAAAGCTCTTTTTAGCAAGTATCACCTTGCTGGGAAGCTGAATAAACAAAATAAAATTGATTAACTTATTTTGTTGAGACAGTAAAGAGGAAGTAAACAAATTACTTACCCAGCTAATGACTGATGATTTTTTTGTTCTGATTCAATGACATAATTGATTATAAAAAGTACCAGATAGTAAACCTTTCACAGAAAATCAAATTAATGAAATTGATTTAATCTCAAAAGGTTGAAAGACATAGAATCAGAAAGTCTTTTATTTAATGGAGATTCTTTACCCAAATTCCAACAAAGATTCTATAAAACAAACAAACAATTTGATCATCAATTCCAAAAAATTATCATGGGATCAGAGAGATAATAGTTTCCACACCTTCAATATAAGGATGGTTCACATTGGCAATTTTTATACCACATTTTATCAGATACCATTACTAAAATTTAAAAAAAAAAAAAAATCAAGTTTGAGAGTCAAATTTTTCATGAGGTATAGTTTTTTTTTTTCGAAATTGGTCTACTAGATTGTGCTAAAAAAACTACCTTAAAGTTTTACAAAATGAACCACCCTAATTAATATGGTTTCCAATAACTGTTAACCCCAGACAGGTTATGTATTGAACCCCTCTGAGAGGGGTTATTTCCATGATCCCAGGTGGGAATCTTCTATCAATAGTTTGAGACAAACCACTCGTGAATGCTTGAGTTGAATGGACTGGATAAACTACACCATCAATTAAGATCAACCAACCGGTTTGCCAGTTTTTCTTGGTTACCTTATGATAGGTTTGTGCCCAGTAGTTCTGAGATGTGTGTTCTACTTGTACTCCAGGAAAGCTCCTGTACCATTTTGTCTGTCTGAAAAGGTGGCCCTTATAAAACTTTCATCTAAGGTCCCGCAGCAAGAGTTTTAAATTATCCCTTGGTTGGGTTTACATGTTGGTGCAACGACCCGTGCCGGACCCAATGCGAAACACAAACCGGGCGGGTTCGGGTCTACTCTATAGTCTCCTCCGCTAGAGTACATGTACCCGCGCCACCCACGATCATCGTCTTCCAGGTGCACCCGACTCTCATTCACAAGGCTCACAGGCTAAACATATTTCACACCTTCGATCGATTGTTCCGGCCAAGTGCTAGTAATGTAGCAGGCTTGTGAAACTGTGTTTTGATGGAATTCTTAGCAGGGGGTTTTAACTTTTGATTAGACGATGGGAAAAGGCTAGTGGTTTTTGAGTTTTGGTTGAGGTGACCGGGGGGAAGCTGTGTGGGCAAAGGGAGGGGTCTGAAAAGCCGTCGGCTCAGGCTGCGCTTTTTTAAAGGGGCGACGAGGCTGCCGTGTGGCCTATTGAAGCTCCTCCCTATTAGGGCCAAGGACTCCATCCGGGGGGAAGGTTCTCTTAAACGGGCGTTGGCTGACACGCGAGTCTAGATGCAGACACCATGTACAGGTCCAAGGGGCGAGCCCATTGGTCCGTACCACCGCCGCTTTCGGAACCTGAGTTTGGTCTGGCCGACGTTTCAGCCGGAACCCTTTACAGCTCACTTGTGAGGGCCGTTGTAACGTTTTGATATACCAATGCGTTTATACAGATGATATATTAAAATTCCTTATAAAATCATCATTACGTCATGCTGATTATAGTTTTGATTATATATTATTACGCCGAATATTTTATGTTATGATGTCATTCAATTATGATGCCACTCTCATTACTATAGCTTACGTAAACTTGAGATTCTTTTTTATATCTCTTGTTGTTATTTTCCATTCCCTCTTTCCTTTTCCTTTCTCATCATATTATCTTTGTCTTTATAAAAATCATCAGAAATAAAACAATAAATCATCCTTGATACATGTAAAAGTAAACTCTCTTTATTGTTCTTCAAATTGTTTTACACAGTGAATAACAGTACTCTTTTTGTTACACGAAGGCTTCCTCTTGGAAGTGTTTCACAGCCAAAATGTTAAGTGTAGTAGGACGTTCCTCACAGCTGTCCTACTATTCTCAATGTTTCAACTATGAAACTAATTCCAAGAGGAAAGTTTGTTGATAGAAGGGAATATGGAAAAGTACTGATCTTGATGTTATGTAACAATCATAGATTAATAAGGTTTATTATATTTTATAAGAAATGTTTGTATTTTAATATGATTTATAAGAATTTGTGTCTTTTTGATGATGATATGAAAACAAAGAAAATACAATAAGGAAAGGGAGAGAGAAAGAGAAAGAGAATAATAATAAGCTTTATAATAACAAAATCATCCTGCTATGACATCATAGCAAATTAAAACCCTTAATTTCATTGGACCATGCGGTCAGCGGGCAGCATTTATGCACAATTCCAAGCAGTGTTGGCGCAAAACCGGGATCACCATTGGTATAATGCCATGAGGATGATCATTAAGCAATCAATGCCTCAGGCAACATACACCAGGAAATCCCAGGCCAGTATTGACCTTGAACCCTGGACGCAATCCCTGGCCAGTTTAAATACCTTACCACTCAAAAATGGCTCAATTGCCAACAGAACAAAGCTGGACATTTTGCACTCAGAACAATGACAGCTGCACACACCAATTGCTTATTCCGCCTGCGCATTTTGCAGACTCAAGACACCTGCAAAACGTATCCTGGGGCAGTGAACCATGTTCATTTACCATACTTGTCAAAACCAAAAGCATGTTTTTGCATGTATGCTTTTTCTCCTTGACATGCAAGGGTACTTGGCAAATATTGCCTTTTCCCTAGCCCACAAGCCATGACCGGACCCGGCTTCAAGGGTGCTTAGTGGGACTGGCAAATGCCCTTCCCGGGGACTCCCTGGACCAGTTACATTTCTTCCTGGTTCTCCCAGTCACTCAATGCATGAATAAAATTTGCAGCCAACATTGGCAAGATACATAACAATTGGTTGATGTGTTTTCCTGCCTCGTGTGATGACCCGCCGGTCTTACCATTCCCGGTACAGTATTTTAGACCAACTGATGGTCTCCCTTCTGCCCACTCTTGGGCTCTCACCCTTATTCTAAGCCGCTCTTGGGTATCCTTTATCTTGTATCTATCTAGGCAGCCGCTCTTGGCTGCATACATATGTAACTCTTGTTTCTCTTGAACCAACACTCTTGTTGACATCATATCTAAGAATTTTTGAGGCAAAACTAGAGATGATGATTTCAGTTTGAGAAGACAAAGAGATAGAGAAAAACAACAAAACAAGAGAGAAACTGAAATGTACCTAGAGGACCGCTTTGGTAGAGCAACAAGATAACACAATAGAAAACAAAACAGAAACAACAGACAGCAACAGAAGAGACTGAAAGACAAGAATCAGCAACACGATGAGGAACACATGACCAGGAGAACAGGGAGAAGAATTAAGATGTAGTTACCACCACTCTTGACTGATGCAGCTGGTGATCTCAAGCAACGACAATAACTGGACTTGGTTTTTGTCGAGTGACGTTTGTTGGGTGGGTAGGATTTGTTGGTTCCGGATTGAGATGAGGAGAAGGTCCAGGGTTAAAGTTCCATCGAGTTAGGGGCAACCAACTGCGGAGCCACGCTGCGGAGCGCATGAGCGCAAGCCAAGTTCCTCAAATTCTAACAATGTCCTGTCTATCCAAACGTTGTATATTAGCCATATAATACAACCAGACTTCTCCAAGTCTGGCCTCTGTAGTGGAGGACTTCCCGTTTTCTAAATTTGTTAATTTAGACAGCCGGGCTAAACTCTGTTTGCTGGTGAAAATTGTTTGACCTTGAGATTTCACCAGCTAACAAAGTTTAGCCGGGCTATCTAAATCAAGACATCTGAGAGACAGGAAGTCCTCCAGTATCCTTATCTGTCTCTTACCCTCGCGCTTGTAACATCTCAACCATTGGGATACATCTCTTCTCTCTTGTAGCTTCCTATCTATCCACTATGCTCTGTTACAGACTTCTTGTCTATAAAAGAAGGCCTCCGGCCCAGCAATACAATCCCCAAATTAGCTCTCTCGCACTTCCTGCTTTCCTTAAACCTGCGACAACGGTGGGCCGCTACGCTACACTACTGTCAGGCACAGTGATGCCAAGATAAGTTGTATCTTCTAGCTACATGTGCTGCAAGGTGCAAAGGAGTATAATTTTTGAGTAAAAATTAATAAAAAAAAGAGAATAAAAGTATAAATAAATAAAATATTTATTTAAGGTTTTAAGAGGGGCCTGCAAGCAGGGGTGTTTACGTGCCCTCAATTTGGAATCAGGACCTGCTGTTGAAACAGGGGTTT
>LUKR01001301.1:3331-13576 GCA_019395275.1 Puccinia brachypodii
GTTTGTTTGCCTCCAAAAGCGATATGAAAAAAAAAAAAAACGGATTTCCTCAAGCTTACCGAAAGGTAATAGGAACCCAATTGTTCCCAAGTTGAATCCGAGAATGGGCGGACAAGCAGTGTTCTTGAAGAGATGAGAGATGTGGAGCACCGTGCCATCTCCACCAAGAGCGATCACCAGATCGATATCTTTCCTGTTTTCACGAGTGTCGAGATCGTCTTCGACTATAGTTTGAATTTGCGGGCGTTGCTGGTGAAGATACCTTTGGAATCGGGTGCACTTAAAATAAGAAGAGTCAATTTTTCGTATGTTTCGTTTCGTTGTGTGTTTTCAACATATGGTTCTCTCGGACAGACTGAGTGGAAAAGGTAAACTGACGAGATTAATGAATCCAAGGCTTTGGAGGCACGTTCGTCATTGGATTTCTTGACGAGTAAGATCCTGTGGTTTTTCTTGAGCAAGCTGAGATACTTGATCTTCTTGTTAATCGGAGAGTTCGCGCTTGAGTTTGATGAGAATGATTGAGAGTTCAAGCTTGGGTTTTGGTTCAAGTTGCGGTGGGTGTTGCTGCCGGTGGAAAAAGGTTGCTCGGCTGCCTGAAGCCAGGCTGTGCGGACGTGCTGAGTGATAGAATGGCGGGCCAATCCACCGAGCCTGCTTGCTGAAGCAATCGAGACCCTCATGTCTTGCTGTTGTGGTTCTGGGTGGGAGTGGCTGGGAATGTGGCCAGGGGGGTGTGGACTATATAGCTGTGGGTCGATGCGGCCCAGTTCCTGGGGGGGGGGCACCTCAAGCCCCTCGCCGAACCGACCCAGATCAACCCAGCAGTCTAGAATCCAAGGCACAACAGAGAGAAAAGCAGCTTAGTTGAGCACATCCTCAGTCGGAATAGGCAGGAGTAAAACGCCATGAAGTTGACCCTTTGACAACGCCAAGAAAAGCACTACCATCTGAAAGAGTGTCGAAACTCGGCTCCGCACAGGGTCCTGGATGTCCAAAGACAGGACAGGGCGTAACTGCAGAAGATATATTGTCAGTCGTTACTGAGCTTCTGATGTGAAAAACTTGTGCCGAAGTGAGTGGTGCTTGTATCGGCTGAGGTGGTGTGTATAGTCGCCGTAGTCGTTGAGCCATCCCTGAGGTTTGATCTCCCGGACTAGCTATACATAAATAATACTTGTGTCGAATCTAGTGAATAACACCAGCCTCTGGAATAAAGAGTGTATACCCTTTAGCTCAGTTAGGTTCAGCTTGGCATACGTGATCTTCGACGTGTGGTATTCATCAACTTGATGAATTAGGGCACCACTTCCATCTCAAAGGGATAATACCTCGAGTCAAAGGAATTCATCTTTTGAACGGCTAATTGTTCGAGACATACTCAGTTCCCCCGCTATCTGCCAAGAGCTTCTCGTTGGTGCTGGCCTTGCACGCTCCCTGAGATAAATAGCAATGGAACCAGTCCACCGAAACAGGGCAATCCGCCATCATTGCAAAGTGCACCGTCTAGCATTCTAGTAATCCCAATATCTTTTCACCTTAATCCAATGAGCGCAACAAAAAAACCAAGCCCGTGGTCACAACTCCCAATCGAACTCAAACAGCATATCGCCGACTGTCTTCAAGAGCAAATTATTGCAGGGGAAGGAAAGCCATCGGACCTTCACAACTTCGCATTGGTGGATCAAACATTGTATGAAGTTTGTAGCCGGATAATTTGGCATGTACGTAGGAATAATGTCTTTCTTCTTCAATTCTTTCAGTTTTGGATATAGTCTTAATTTATGGACATGTGCCGATATTCCCTTTCGAAAAAAAAAATGGATTTAAAAATAAAAAATGTGTTTATAGCACCTCAACATTTACTACGGCGACCTACCCAGACTTTCTACCCTTAACCATGAGATTATGCACCGTCAGTCGGAACGGGTGAAGCACATCACCATCAGACTCGATGACCATCCACTTTACTTTTTCGGAATAATTGAACCTCCACCACGCCACAGTAAATGCAATCAAATTATTCAGGAGCGCCGTTTCGCACAAGTCTGCGACATCCTGCAAGCGTGCACGAACTTGAGTGGGATGACTTTAGAGATCGAACCTCGATCGGCTCCATTAGACGAGCATGGTGACTTTATCTTCAACCCGGCCTGTCCATCCACAAAGCTATTGAAGCCGATCTCGAAACTTTCTAATTTGACTACTTTCAACCTACGACCTTCGATGCTTGACCACCCTTTCCCAGAAGAATTCGTGGTCAGATTGATCAAGGACATGACCCATCTAGTTCACTTTGAATGTAACGGTATCAGTGCCTCCCTTCCAGAACCCGAGCCTCAGGAAGGATCAGAATCCAGTGAATTGCCGATATCGCCCCTAGCCCTTCAGCTGTCTTCCCTACCGGCACTCAAGACCATCAGTCTCACTTCTGCCCATTGCTTTGATTCGAGTTGGAGCCGTATCCATTGGAAAAGCTCGTTGTATTACATTACTATTTTTAGAGGCAGTAGGACATCCATTCGCAACCTGCACTCTTTTTGTATGTTATTCAGAAATAGCCTAGAGAATCTTTGTGTCTCCTCTCTGGCCACCAACAATGAAGAAGGAGAAGAAGAAGAAGCATTCTCAAACAATCTGCCTTTTCCTGATCTTCAACATACTTTCAGCTTATCTTGTCTAAAGTTTCTAGCAGCGGATAACTGTATCCCATTACAATTCCTGTCATTATTTGAACAATCGCCAGCGATTGAAGCCATCTACTTTGAAATCAATGCGCCCATTTCACTAAAAGATCTCCTAGGATTAATAGATAAGAAATTCTCGTACTGGCCTAAATTAAATTCATTGATGATCGAAATGAATGAGAGTCTACTCAGCCTGGATGATATCGAAGAATTTAAAGCTTATGGCTCTAACAACAACCTCAGAATTTCTTGTGACTATCCGGCCGTTGGGGGAACTCCTGGATACCAAAGTGAAGATGAATGGGAAACTCATGAAGAACAAGATACTTTCTTCTTGGGTGATGAGCTGTAGTAGGAAGTCATACTTTGGTTATCACTGTTGAATCACTCAAAAATCTTTAATAATAATGATTTGGTTTCTGGTAAAACAAATTTTTTAAAATCCCACTGATTGAGACCCATACTTCTGTCCTAAATTTATACATAAATTAACAGTTTCTTATTTTATTTTATTTTTGCAACATCAAATCTGCTTGAACTGCGTACAGACTTTCTTTACTTTTTGTAATTAAACCTTCAAATTTGTAGTATGTTTCCTTTCTTATTTTGAATTAAATTTCACATTTGATTAAAATTGTTGATGGGCCAAGAAAGTCCAGAGTAGAAATACATTCATTCCCGTTTGGACAAGACCGATCTTCCTCCAATGGAAAAATATTTTGGTGGTAATTTTGGTGGTTACAAGGTGGGTATAATCAGTCAATTTTTTTTGATAAAGCACATGTGTTGGCAGAATACTTGATAGTCAACATTGGCTTCAACCGGAAAAGAACTAAGCCCCGTTTGGCAGTGACATATCCAAGCAACATATTGCAAAATTGTGTGACATCTGACAAGTTTTTAGCAGCCTAATCAGATTTCACCAGGGATGTCATGCAAAAAAAGTCATGTTTTGCTTGGATATTTTGCAGCCAAACGGGGCCTAAACTGATGACTTCACCCTACATAGCTGTGCACAATTTGAATTTTGGGGCTGTCACTATTCCAGGGGAAAGTTTGGCTGAGTGACCAGATGTGTTATGTACAGTCACCTACCAGATGGTTATGACCACTTGTTTTTTCATTTCAAGAGGGGAGATCAAAGACTTGAAGTCATGAAGTTTGGTGAAAGAGTGGAAAATAGGCCTCAGATAATGAATATGAGAAAATAAAAACAAAAAACAAAAAACTGAAATGTATGAATTATGAAAACCAGGCTATCAAAAAAAGAAAAGAAAACTTGAATTGTTTTTTCAAAAGAAAATTGTAATATCAGGAATGATAGCATAGGATCTGGAATGAATGATAATAAATGAAAATATCATAAAAATGGACTGCTGGATGGTCCAAAACAAGTATTGAGTGGGTCATTCATCAGTAAATGTGACATTCTGGCACTTTTTCTTTCAATTTTCACTGTAGATTGACCACCCATCAAGCTCAACCTTTTTTGGTTTCAATTCTTTTAATTTATAATCATTCTTTCCACATTATATTCTTCTTTTCTGTGTAATCACTTTGCACTGAAACAAAAAATTGAAGCTCACAAAAAAAGGTGACTTTATTTTTAAATTTTTATACATTTCAAAATTCAATTTATTATTATTATTATTTTATATTCATTCTTTGAAGTGTATTTTCCACCATTTTACCAAGCCTCATGACTTCAATTACTTTATTTCCCCTTGTAGAGCTCAAAAAAAGTGGATATAAACAACTGGGAGGGCACTGTACAACATCATGATTTAGGAAATTAAGAATAAGCATGCAAACAAAAGAGCACAGTTCACATTGGATACAAATCATCAACTGTCAAATGAGGTTTAGCCCCATGTACCTACCAATTTAGCTGAGACATTTAGATGAGTTTTAACATGGGGTGGCTGAAAAATTTACAGGAACTCAACTGCAACTCACGTCCTGATCAAAATCAGTAAATTTCCAATGAGTGAAACACTTGAGCACAAGGGTTTGGTTTGTTCCATCAAAGGGCTTAAAATCCCATGGTCACCTCCCCTCAGGATTTATCCCAGAACAGTAGTCCATCTAGGTCCTGGGATCCAATTAAAAAAACATAGCTGCATAAACTTGCAGGGGTAAAAGGACATCACCTGCATGAGGATTTGGGAGGTTTTGCTGTAGCCAAATTTCCATGAAAATTTGAATGTTGTTGCCAGAGAGAAAAAAGCCCCCATGCCTTGTGAGAAATGCAGAACTAAAAGGTTTTATTTCTTCATAAGTAAAAATAAGAAATATAAAGAAAAAGCAAATACAAGTTTTATGACAAAAATCTCCTATCTAAATGAAAATTTTATTACAATAGAATCAAAACTTCATAGAGCTTTTATTCACCTAAAAATGCAGAATATAAGGTTTTCTGAGGAGGATTTTTAAGAACCTTGCTATTTGTGAGCACTCGATGGGAGGCTTAAATTTTAGCCTAAATTAAGCTAGCTGTTTAAATGATCCAGCAAAATTCAAGGCCACCCCCCCAATGGAAACGGTCTGTCCTGCCTGCCACAACGATCTACTCAAAAAGCAGTATGCAAGGGCTGAGTGAACGCCAACAACTCATCAGGGAGGTCTTCCTCATCATGGCATACCATCACAATGAGGCAACCAAAGAAATTCTTGATGGCATCATGAAACTTCCATCAATCCCCAGCTTTGGTGCAATTCTCTTTCCAGGAAAACCCAGCTTACAATTTATCTGGGAGATGTTTTTTGATGACAAAGCAGAAGTCGCCAAAATTCTGGAGGAGTTACTTTTGCATCGATATTTGAGCTTGCCTACCACACCAACACCCCATGAAGATTATGACCTAGCCAAGCTTTTTGAAATGTGCAATAACGACTTCAAACAAGCTGTTAGAACCACCAAAGATGGATTTGTTTGGCTGCTTGATCAAATCCGTCACCATCCTACATTTTACAGCAATAGCCCTTGGCCTCAGCTCCTCATTCCCCATCAATTGGCCCTTACACTTGAACGACTTGGATCTAACGGGAATGGTGCTTTGGTTGGAAGTTTCTCACGTAATCTCAGCATTGGGCGGGGTACGGCCATTAAAGTCAGCCGGTGTGTTATCCAAGCAATTCATGAAGTATTGACCAACTACATTGTTTGGCCTGATAAAGATCGACAAGCTGAGATATTGGAAGTGATGACAGAAGAAGGATTTGAAGGATGCATTGGCTTTGTGGATGGCACAACAATCACTTTACACCAACAACCTGGTCTTGACAGTGAGGTATATTGGGATCACAAGAAACAGTATTTGATCAACTGTCAAGTGATATGTGATTGCAATAGATTCATGAATGGGTGGCCAGGAACATGTGGTGATAGCTTAGTTTTCAAGAACATGAAGGTTCATTTGGAACCCAATAGGTTTTTTGACCCTGGTATGTAGAATGTCTGTCTTTTTGAATCAATTATCAATTCATTTGCCTGTCTGATTGATTTCTGCTTTGTTGTCCAGGTCAATATCTTATTGCAGACTTGGCTTACACACTATCAATGACAACAATCCCAGCATATAAATCACCACTCTTGAAGATAAATCAAAACACAGAATTCAACTATTGTTTAGCTAAATCTTGAGTACACAACAAGCATACAATCAGGATTCTCAAGGGCCGGTGGGCCTCCCTCCAGCAGCTTTGG
This sequence comes from Puccinia brachypodii, assembly GCA_019395275.1. NCBI lineage: Eukaryota > Fungi > Basidiomycota > Pucciniomycetes > Pucciniales > Pucciniaceae > Puccinia > Puccinia brachypodii. Next base: position 9,725 of record LUKR01001301.1, read on the forward strand.
CTATCCTTGTATACACCCCAGCACATGGTTGAGATAATTTGCTGGATCAACTGTTGTGTGGCTTTACACAATATGCTGGCACACCTTGGCAACTCTTGGGACAAACTTGCAACCCCAAATGATAGCAATGAGCCAGGTGATTCAGAAGGAAATCATGAGGATAATTCTGAGGGCCACCGCAAAGAGATTCAAGAAAAGTGCTTGCTCTTTAATCACCTAGTTGGTACATTACCTATCCCATCACACTGAAAATCACCCCCTAGGTTTTATCCAAGTTACTCCGTCCATTTCTTCTCAGTTTTCCTATCTCATCATCATTGTATGTCTAGCTTTTGTGATTGGTAATGATGTTAATTTATCAATAGACCTAAATGAAGTACAATTTTTTGTTTGTTTACTTTTGCTTTGAGTCTTACACAGTGAAGTTAATGAGGAACAAGAAGATTGATTGTTATAGACTATGTTTGATTGATTGATTGAGATATGTACAAGTGAGACAGTTGAAAATTAAAATGTGAAGCATCCTAGAAGACAGTTCTCATGAGGATCTCAATGTCAGAAGGACTCTTCCCCTTGCTAATCCATTTTTTGGCCGTGTGCATCTTAGAATTTTCTCGGGTGGTTATGACATGTTGTTTGCTTTTGTATTTAGATTGTTCCCACTCAAACTTGAATTCCTCCATCGCCACGTGCTTATCAAGGTAAGCAAACTTCTTGTCAGACAATGATTCAAAGGCAGCAGCAACTGTTGATTTGCCCTTGGGATTGTTTGTTTCCCTCCTCAGGGCAGGGATTGATTGATTGACTTGATTGAAAAATCGCCACAAGGTGCAGCTAAACCAGATGGTTTAGCATTGTCCACTTCATCTTCTTCCTCCCTTGAAATGTTTGCTCGGAGGTTGGCAAGCATAGACACCATAGTACGGCGGGGCTGAGACAAGCCAAGCTGACAACCTGGGGTGGCCGATGCGGAGGGCATGGTACAACTGGGGGACGAAGCGAGAGTAGGAGTAGGTTGGTGACTTGGTGGAGCATTCAACGGGCTATTGGGCAAATCTGGATTTTTGTTGGACTGATCCACTCCAGAGGTATAATTTGCTTGCCCAGAGGTTGCCAGATCGGGTGATTCATTCACATTGGTCTTCTGGTCTAGTACCTCTTGTGTTGGTTCCCAGCCGAGGTAAAACATTTTGGGATTGCTCCAATTTTCCGTATTGTTGTTATCAACCAGCTAATTGTAAAGCGACATTCCTTGTTGGGACTTGTACTGGGCCGCAGGGGTGAAATTACGCTTCTCACCAAAGAGAGCTGACATTTGTTTGTAGCAAGGGAATTTCCCTTCTAGGAGTACGTCAATTGACACAATATCCTCCCCCTCTTCAATACCCGCACCGGTGTTGTTGGCCCATCTCTTGGCAGCTACAAACCTCTTCTTGTAGGCCTCAATACGCTGTTGAAGAAGCTTGCCGTCCAAATGCAGTCGCTTGTGAGTTTTATCGTTCATAAATATTGCAAATTGTTTGTAAGCTGCTGATTTCGTCATGACTTGCTGTCCCACCCCTGTTCAAGGTCCGTTTCCGTATATCTCTGTGTAGTGATGTGGATCTTCAAGATAAGTACATATAAGTTCAAAGTCAGAGGCAATGAACTGAGGATTGTTATCCACAGCCCCAGTTTGCTTCATTGAATTCGCTCCAGAGGTTCCAGTGGCAGTCTTTATGGCTTTTGGATGAGGTTTTTTCTCAAGTAATTTGGCTGCTTCCAATGCCTCTTTCTTCTTAGCTAGTTCTTCTCAATATATAATCATCTCAGCTTTTGTTTGACGTTGTTTTAGTTTGGTCAATTCATCTGCCAAATGGAAGTGGGATATCCATGATCTGGGAATAGTGAAAGAAAAACAAATCGGTCAGTTAGTAATTTGAAAAAATTAGAAAGCATTGAGACAACAACCAACACGGTTGCCTCTGGAAAGAATTGATATTTGACAGGTTGAGTTTGAGAAGTGTATCGGAGAGGTTTGAACTGGTTGGGTTGGAGTGGAGGTTCACTTGTAGATAAATTTCCTTCTCAAGTTGCCGGAGCCGCACACAGATAGGCCAGCCGTTGATTTAAGGCTAAATTTGGCTTCCTGAGCTCAGGAAGCCTTAGAGGTTCCTGAGTCGGAATTCTGAGCTTAATTTAAGCCTTAATTTAAGCTCAGAATTTACAGATCCAGGAAGAATTTAAGCGGGGTTCAGGAAGCAAAAAGCTTATTGTGAACCCCACTATTACTTAGTTTTTCAATGATCATAAGAACAATGATTGACCAGAAAATAATGACTTTACTTGGTAATAATTTGTCTTAAGATGAAAGCTGAGAACTACAATAGTTATATTATACAAGTACCCATAAACTCTAAAATTATATATATATAACAATCAAAGCTTTTTAGTCGTTTGTAATTTTGTGCCTTTCATGAATAATATAAATGAGGCATCTTTCAGATGATTGAGATGAGGATATCCAATCAAACAGATTTGCTTGATGACTAGTAACAGTTTTTAATCTAATAAAAAATTAGTTAATCATGTGTTACTTTGATCTCTAAATTTTGATTAGATAGGATTGCCTTACTCACAGAAAGTTTTAAAATTGATAAAAAAGAGTACCCTTCTTGAGGGTGTCATTAACATCATCACTCAATCTAGTGGTATGCTTAATGCTCCCAAGATTAATTGAGGCCTTGATCACTATGAAAATACATAGAGAAGATTGTCAATACACTCAGTTTCATAAGGGTTTCATTGACATCATCACTCAATGTAGTGGTAAACTTAATGCTCTGGAGATTAATTGAGGCCTTAATCAATATTAAAATACATAGAGAAGATTGTCAATACAGTCAGCTTCATATCTTGGTAAGCTGGTATCAAAAAGAGTACAAACTTACTGGAGTTTCTCCTCTTTTGAGGGAAAAGGCTAGAGCTTGAATTCCAACATTTCTGGTCATCACATCTTGTGAAAATTCTTTTAAATTACATCTAGTCAGTTTATTTCTACCTCCTCCCCATCATACTTTTTTCTTTGTGTAAAAGTTCAAAAATTGAACTCCCTCAGCTTTAATTTAGCCCATTTGGGGTGATGTACCAGGTAATCAGATTCCCCCCACCTTTCAATGGCTCTGTAGCCATCATCAAGTACACCTCTGTATCTTCCTCACCTAAAATCCCAGCAAAAAACTGAGTAGAGAGATAGATGTTGGATTTCTGCCCCATGTGCCAAACAGGGCTTGTTTCTTTCTTTTCCATTTCTTTCTAGCAAATAGTTAGGCCCTCAACTTAGGCCCCATTTGTAGTAGTCTTTCACCCGCTTCCCTGTTGAAATATAATAATGCCTCCTTCTGAAACCGTAGCCTCTGCAGTTCTCAACTTCAATTTTGATTACCTAATCAATTCCAATCTCAAACAAATCAAATAACTCTCTCAATTTCCATCTTGTCTTTGCCTTTTCCCTCTTCCTCTTAACAACCCCTTCTCAACTCCATCCCATCCCTCCTCTTCTCCTCAAACTCATCTTGACTCAACCTTCCTGACTCTTTACAATCTCCGCTAACAAATCTACTCAACTTCACTCAAATCTCACCTGTACACATTCTTAACTCTAATCAAGCTGAAATCTCAGACTTGAATTTGCATTTGATCAGCATTACTCCTCTTCAAAAGTAAATCTCATCCGACAATTGGATATTGGTTTTCTGTTCTAATTTGGTGAGAAAAATCAAACATCAAATCCCATCAAATCTCAATATCTCAGTGTGGTAAATCATCTATCTCTTTTTTGATCCTTGTGTTAAGTTTTGAGTTTAGATTACC
>LUKR01001303.1:0-13564 GCA_019395275.1 Puccinia brachypodii
CATTGCAGGTTTGAAAATTTGTCAAAGATCTCTTCTCCATTCATAATTCAAAGATTTCAAACATCTCTCCTAAAATCCCTTTTTTTCTTATCATGACCTTGGAATTTCTTTTGTAAAAAAGGGAAAAAAAAACCTTTCATATAGGTGGGTGCTGATGAAATTACAGCTTGTTATCCGGAGAGAGGTGGTAATATAAGGAGATGAGGATTTATTTTTGAATGGATGTGGTGGCCTTCAGAAATTTTAGGCAACACACTTGGGGAGCTGTACAAGGCTCTGAGTACATGAATACATCCATTGAGGGTTGTGTGAGGCACACAACTCTCAATTGGTGTGTGCATACAGCCACTGGGGGTTGTGTGATCCACAAACCTCTCAATTGGCCTGTGCATACAGCCACTGAGGGCTGTGTGACCCACACAACCTTAGAGGATGGCTGTATCAGCCCCCCATTTATAGGTACTCCCCACCCCAATAAACCACAAGGGTGTGTGGTTATCAATCATCTCTTATCTTTGCCACCTACACCATAGTCCTTGTCTGTTAGAAAGATAAAAAAAGATGAGAAGTAAGCTCTTGATCCAATACATCTGGATGTCTTTCCAGTTGATCAGACCAACCATCTTATATGAAGGTCCTCAGCTTCCTTATCAAGGCTTGGGTTCACCCATCAAGAGTTCATCACAAATTACAGACGGTTCAACTTCTTCTCACTCCTTCAATCCAGACAGTCCAAGCCATTTTCTAAATCTCAAACAGGAAGGAAGGCCAACAAAGTGTCAGCGTTTGAATGAACAACAGCAACTCATATCAAGGAACCCATCTACTCATCCTGAACATATCCATGGTTAGTGAAATTAGGATCCAATTGTTTTGATGGACTTGACCCATTCATGCTACTCTTTGTACACTCACAAAAGATTCTCTAGAAAATGCCCTCACACCTCATCCCATTCAAGAGGCTCCTGGTTCTTGCTTAGATTTGCAAGAACCACATAGGACCAGACTCAGTGTATCCATCAAGAGTGTTCAAGACCAGTCAGCTTCTGCTGAAAGTAGTGCCAAGAGGAGCTCACATCCTATAATAAGCATCAGGAGTATTGGATGGATTCCAACTTCATTCCCTATTGTTTCTGTGAATCCATACCAAACTATCAGTGATACAAATTGGGTTGCCTTTATCATTCAAGTAAAATCCAGGCTTTCAGTGTGGAAATATTGGTCTGGAACTCCCATCATAGAAAAACAGTTTGACTACATTCCAGTTGACATGGTTTCATATCCCAATCACCCAGCAAAATTTATTCGTATTTTGGATAGGGAATATAATCATGCTTCATTTGAACAAATCAGTGATGGGATCAAAGATTTATTTGAGTTTGTGGTGTACAATCACCTTCTGTCATCAAGTCAAATAGAGAGAACTACACCTATTCAAATGAAGAAAGAGCAATATGCAATACTGAGATGGATCATAAAAGAGGTTAGAAATCCAGAAGAAAGCCTTCCAGTGATTAGAGAAGTTGAGGATCATGAGTTAGATAAGGGGTTTGGGCCTGTCCAACGGTGGATAATATGGTACATTCATCACAAGGATAGAGATAGCTTTGGATACACCACATCAATTGCTCTCCTCTGGTTCTGGTACAAAAACAAGGCTCCTCAGAAATGGAACCAGCTAGAGACTAATCGCCAGAAATTGGGGCTGGACTCATTTTGGTCACTCATGCACTGTTACGCAGAAACACCAGGGCCAGGAGCAGACCAGTGTACGGCCAGAGTCTTCCAGTCTGCTCCCTCCCTGCCTTCTTACCTTGGTGAACTTGATATTGAATCTTTCCAAAAATTAACTCATGAATGTAATAAGTGGTGTATCAAGTTTACAATCAATCCAGAGGAGATTCAAGCTCATAAAGCAATTATTGATAGGATTTTGCAGGTCTATAAGCCATACAATACTTTAATTGAAAACACTTATCCAAGTCCTGAATATAAGAAATTTTCTGGGATATCTTCCCTCTTAGAACCATTCATAAATAAAGAGACAGGAGAAGAAATGTATGCAATCAGGCACATTGAAAAATCAGGGAAACTGATTCCCATCAAGGATCTCCAGGAAAGCTCAGAGAATCTCATAGAGTCATGTCGGTGGTGGCATGATAACTTGAACAAAGGATTACAAGCCAAAGGAATCACTCCAATCCCTAATGCTCACCAAGAACTCCTGGATTTTTTGAGTGAGATTTTGTTTGGAACAAAGCATAGTTTACCAGTATTTGGTACCATCAACAAACATACTCTTGATAGTTTGTTGGAGGGTCACCCTGGCTTTGCTACCATCCAAAGATTCATTATCCACCATCTATATTCAAACACTTCTTCTATGTCCTCATCATCCCATTCCCAGCCACTTGATATCAATCCCTCAACTGCTTCAACTGATTCTATCATTCTGATTGTCTATTGGTATTATTTTAAACACCTTAACTTCTGGGACAAAAATTTTAGAACCCCAGCAGTTTATATTCCTTATTTCATTACAGGTTTGGAAATTCATCAAAGATCTCTTTTCCATTCATAATTCCAAGATTTTAAACATCTCTCCTAAAATTGCTTTTTTTCTTATCATGACCTTGGAATTGCTTTTGTAAAAAAGGAAAAAAAAACCTTTCATATATGTGGGTGCTGATGAAATTACAGCTTGTTATCCGGAGAGAGGTGGTGATATTAGAAGATGAGGATTAATTTTTTGAACAGATGTGGTGGCCTTCAGCAATTTTAGGCAACCCAGTTTGACTCAGATTCTGGACACGTGACCTGTGATTTAGTTTTTGGGATGCTAATCAGATGTTCATCCTTAAATGGGAATCTTGATATGTAACCCAGTTGTCTCAGTCAATCTTGAACCAAGGAAGCATGAATGTGCCAGAAAACTCATTATACACATAAATTTAAAGTAAAGTAGCGTGATGGAATACATGGATGAGAATGGAATAGAGAAAAAAAGGGAAAGGAGAAGGTGTAAGGTTACAAAATATGAAAAATAAAATGGAGAAGGGAAATGAAATATGAACAAGAAACAGGAAAGGGACAACAAAAAATGTGAAAAAGAAGAGTTAACAAGGAAATGAATTATGAACAAAAAACAGGAAAAGGGGGGGGGTCCAATCCCTAATGCTCACCAAGAACTCCTGGATTTTTTGAGTGAGATTTTGTTTGGAACAAAGCATAGTTTACCAGTATTTGGTACCATCAACAAACATACTCTTGATAGTTTGTTGGAGGGTCACCCTGGCTTTGCTACCATCCAAAGATTCATTATCCACCATCTATATTCAAACACTTCTTCTATGTCCTCATCATCCCATTCCCAGCCACTTGATATCAATCCCTCAACTGCTTCAACTGATTCTATCATTCTGATTGTCTATTGGTATTATTTTAAACACCTTAACTTCTGGGACAAAAATTTTAGAACCCCAGCAGTTTATATTCCTTATTTCATTACAGGTTTGGAACTTCATCAAAGATCTCTTTTCCATTCATAATTCCAAGATTTTAAACATCTCTCCTAAAATTGCTTTTTTTCTTATCATGACCTTGGAATTGCTTTTGTAAAAAAGGAAAAAAAACCTTTCATATATGTGGGTGCTGATGAAATTACAGCTTGTTATCCGGAGAGAGGTGGTGATATTAGAAGATGAGGATTAATTTTTTGAACAGATGTGGTGGCCTTCAGCAATTTTAGGCAACCCAGTGAGACTCAGATTCTGGACACGTGACCTGTGATTTAGTTTTTGGGATGCTAATCAGATGTTCATCCTTAAATGGGAATCTTGATATGTAACCCAGTTGTCTCAGTCAATCTTGAACCAAGGAAGCATGAATGTGCCAGAAAACTCATTATACACATAAATTTAAAGTAAAGTAGCGTGATGGAATACATGGATGAGAATGGAATAGAGAAAAAAAGGGAAAGGAGAAGGTGTAAGGTTACAAAATATGAAAAATAAAATGGAGAAGGGAAATGAAATATGAACAAGAAACAGGAAAGGGACAACAAAAAATGTGAAAAAGAAGAGTTAACAAGGAAATGAATTATGAACAAAAAACAGGAAAAGGGGGGGGGGCAGAGAAATAAGATAAAAAAATTAAAAAGGGAAATAAAGGAAGAGAGTTAAGTTTCTTGAGCTTGGCTGGCAAGGCAGGGTGTAGATGGAGTTGGATGTTCAATTTGAGCCATTAAGTCCCAGAGCTATTTGGGAGAGAAAAAAACTGTAGCATTAGTTTAGTTCATGTACAAAGAAGCTACTTCATTGTTGCTTACCACCTTCCATCCTATCAATCCTAAGCTGCTGCTGCTGTGAAAGCAGTAATAGGGCATCATGTCAAGGGAAGAGGTTAACAGCTGTTGAATTATTTTAGGTTATTAGTATGAAGTGTTGCAAACAATTGCAAGGAGTGAAAAGATAAACTCACTGATAAAGATTATGAGGTTCAAAATGAAAACACCAACATTGTAATTTTTGTTCCCCTGTGGTAGGTAAAAATGGAGGGTTAGAGATTTAATCAAATAAAATGTGAGGGAAAGTATACTTACATGAATCAAGTTCTGCAAGATGGCTGAATAAGAATTTTACTTCTGGGTAAGTATATTTCTCAATAAGCAAGATAACTTGTTCTAAGGAAGAATATATGCAAACATGAGGATCTTATCTATAAAGAATGCCAGTAATGAGGAGAACTGACTGGCCAGGTTATTGATGACCATTCCTTCCAGGATTGATTTCTGGAGTGGGCCCTCTCCTGGCAGCACACAACAAGTAGCAGGACTTCTGCCCAACACTCACCAGTCAAAATCTCTCTGAAGGCAGGGCAAATCAAAAAAAAAAATCTTTTCCCCCTCAGGGTTGCTTGTTTTTCATTTTCAGCTGGCCTGTTGGGTCTGCTGAAGGTCAAACCCAAAATTTGATTGCCTGGTTTGGGTGCTGTCAAACTTGAATGGAAAGTATGACCATGTGTGGATCAATACTGCAAAAGACAATGGCTACATTGAAATTGAGTTCATTGTACTTAAACTGTAAGATGTTCTTACCAATGCCTTCAAATCCTGACACAACAAAATGAGGCTCAGGTACAAGAAGGATTCATGGTAATTTAGGGGTTTAGAGATATGTGGAAAATTTGGCCACATATAATTGAAGAGGAAAAAGCAAGATGTCTTCAACAAAAGCAAATATGTTTGAGGAAAGGCCCAGCCAGAGGAGTGGGTTACCCGTCAGTACAACGGGTTGGGGTGTTTCAATGCTGACCTCAGGCAAGAAGCTATCAACTTTAAAGCTGTGAACAAGGATGGATATTTAGGTGGGGTGACATAAAAAGATGGCACTTGCAACACCCAATGCCAATCTCTGTTTATTAAACACTGTGAACCACTGAGCTTGCTGGGTGATGATGGGAAGTGGGATTTTGGTGAAAGAGGCCTCCTTATGTATCATTTGGCAAGGGATGCCCTGAGGGATTTCTGCTGGTGTCTGCCTGATGAATGCACTGCCTTATGTCTTGGGTGAATAAATTGAGCTATTGGGCTGGTGGAGACTATGTTGTCCTGCACTGCATGATTTCTTGGCTGCATAAATTGAGCTATTTCTGCTAGTGGTGGGTTTTTCATGGCTGGCTGGGTAATGATGGGAAGTGGAATTTTGGTGGGAGAGGCCTCCTTATGTATCATTTGGTGAGGGATGACCAGAGTGATTTCTGCTGGTGTGTGCCTGGTGACTGCAATGCCTTATGTTGTGGGTGCATAAATTGGGCCATTTTGGCTGGTGGAGACAGTGTTGCATGATGTCTTGGCTGCATAAATTGAGCTGTTTCTGCTAGCAGAGGCTTTGTCATCCTATACTTCATGTAGATAAGCTAAAAGAAATTATATGTTTTTTTGTGTACTTAATTATTTCGTCTATATTTTGTCCATACTTTTTGTCCAGTTCATCTAGGTGGTAAATTATTTGATCCAGTATATATTTTAAACTAGTAGAGGCTAAGTTAGTGGTTGCTGAGAATGACTAGGGGTATTTTTTTTGCTGTAGAATCCAATTCTGATGTTAAATCTTCACATTTGTAATTGGTTTAGCTTGTAGGGTAGACTCTGTTGCATTTTAGATTTAGACCACCACAACGCTGTACTATGGTGATATGTATATGTCATCCATTGTATCTTGCACGTAAACCTGGATGCAGCATTGCGGATAGTATCATTGAAGTCATTTGTGAATTGAGTGATCACTTGAAAACAAATCAGGTCCATCATGAAAATTAGAGAGAGATAGGAAAACAAAACTGTTGATGTCGTTCCCGTTTGTTGGATGATTTAGTTTACAAATTTGATTTCTAAGTGGGATGAAGATTAATAAAAATACAAGTCTATGGTTGATGTCATGCTTAATTATAAAATGGTTTCCAAATGAATCAAAAGTTTGTTGGTCGTGGCAATCTATCTGTTCCCGCAGGTCAGTTCGGTTGGTGAGTGGTGGACGGGTCGATACGTTCATCTCGATATTTCCAGAATTGGTAGAGTACTATGAGGTCGAGCTGCGAGAAAGATGTAGAAATAAAAATCTCAGCATCCAAACTTCATTGCATACTGTTGCCTGGGGCAAAATAAAAAGCCAAATCCATCCAACTTACGAATATCGTTCCTCCGCTGCCTATTAACCAGCTCCTAAGATTTTAGAAAAAAGGGAAAGGGTGAGAAGCCCGGAGAAGTCAGCCGGGGGGTAATTCTAGTTGTCGAAGGTGAGGCAACCACACATAGCTAAATGGAAGGGCGATCTTACAAATTGATTAGAATGTGTTCCGGAGATCGATCCACAGTCAAAATCGAGGCCACATAGGTTAAGTTTCCAGTGATTCCCACCTGAAGATCAAAATCGGAGTAAAACATTATCAGATCTCAAATGACAACAGTTGAAGAGGGTGGGAATTGGTTCATGAGAGCAAGGGCCACCTACCAGAAAGAACAACATACTCAAACCATGACATTTTGTGACTCGGTTTTTGATGATTTGAGGGATTCGACTGCCGAGATAAGAAAATGCACTAATCCAACCCATGATCTGAGCGGTTGTATCCCAGATCTCGGTCACTTCATTCCCACTCCCATTGCCGCCATTCGCAGGTGGAGGAGTTTTAGGATCTTGGGGGTCTATGCGAGGGTTTCGAGAGACCGACCAGCCGAGGAAACCGATCAAGAGGATGAGACCATAAACCGTGAAGTAACTGGCCAAACCTTGAGAGCAATAGTTCAGGACGCCATAAACTTGATTACATATGTATTGACATGATCCTTTGGTGTTCTCAACGCGATCCGGGCCATCATTCCTAGATAGAAGGGGCGATGTTTCTGCCTCGGCAGGCTCAGAAGCCACACCGTCCATTCCGGTGTTCCCGGTTTCAGATCCAGGGGCGTTCTGTGAACCGATTTTGTGTGCCCTTTGACGGTGATAACGACGGTAGTGGAAGATTTGGAGGAGTAAGACCAAGTCACAGAGCGCATAATAAACCGATAATATGATCATCGTTTGTAATAAATGCTGTTTGACCGCCCCAAATAAGTTCGTCAAGTCGCCAATCATCCATATCACGACAAACGAGATCGAGACGCCTTCTCCACTCTTGTAAAGATAATTTTCGTAAATCTAATAGGTTTCAAAAAAAAGACTTGGTCAGTACATTTTGCGACGCCAAAATCGGCTGATTTGAACTTGGAATGATCAAATAGTTACCTGGGGTGTGTAAACAAGAAGCCTGGGATCCACGGAACGGAAAACGAGGACAATAAGAATAATCAGCTTACTACATAATTCTCAATTTGAGTTTCGGGAGTACATAATCAAAATGCAAGAAATAATGACGACAGAGAAGTGAAAAGAAAATATGCAAGGGAAAGGATACTGACCAGCAGGCAAAACTGATCCAGCCCATCAAGGACGAGATCGATTCACTAGAGGCTGATTCGATTGAGATCGACATTTCCAGATGGATGATGTTTTCTGCGGTTGGATACAGGTGGCACAGTCCTGGCGAGTTCAAGCGGAGAAAGAATGAGGAAGCCACGAGCCCGACTGGGCTCACGAGGGGCCGTGCATGAACGCCTCAGGGCACCAAGAATGGCTGGATGCTCCAACTTGCACGCTTGGAAAACTGTTTTCCTTGCCCTGGAATATGCAAGCAGGGAATTCAGTACATAGCCATGAAGGGAGCCTTTTCCCTCGTGGCACTTTTTTATCGTTCTCATCTCCCCTCAAACATCGACCTCCTATGCCAAACAAAATCCTTAAGTAAACTTTGCGAACTCTCAATATAGCTCTTTGGGCATGCATCTTGTGTCTAGCCTAACTAAGCCTCGGAGCACTTGGCTGGCCGAGAGCTGAGGCGCGGAGTGCATGCAAGGCTTATACCCAAGAAAGGGACTTGAGCTCGCGTGTCACAATCTGAGTTTGAGGTGTGTTTCACGGTCTTTCTTGATTTGAAATTCCGCTCCTCCAGATGATGGAGGACCACTTGGAATGGGATGAGGCCCCCTTGCCCTTCAATCCCTCTCTTCAGGTAATCTTCCTCCCTCTTGCTTCCCCCTCAATTTGGGTTTGAATTACTTGTTTTACCTCTCTTAGCCGGAGGTTTAGGCCTTGTTTGGCACAGTCATAAAAATTGGTGTAATATTGAACATTTAATTCAATAAAAACCAAACTGTTGGCACAAATGTAACAAACTTGGTGTAGAAAGAAATAGGGCTACCTCCTTCATCATTTGTGAAATTGGAATGAGCATGTGAGGCTGTCATTAGCATCACAATGTTAATATTACACTTGAAACAGATATAAAGGGTTATATTGCTATCATGGTACTAGAGATGGTCCAATACATAGATTCTTATCTTTTCAATGCTATAGCAGGTAGCCTTCTTTCATTCTCCACCAGTTCTGTTACATTTTTATGGACAGTCTGGTTTTTATTGATTTAGAAGTTCAATATTACACCAATCTTTATGACTGTGCCAAACAGGGCCTTAATGAAAAAACATCTGAAGAGGGTCCGTGCACATGGCACAAAAATACACAAAATCATAACTTTGAAAGACAAAGTTGAGCAAGTTTGAAGTGGAATAACAAGGTTATGAGTAGATGAGAAGAAAAAAAACATCCACAAGTTCCGCTGGTTTAGATGTTGCCACTTTTGTTGCCGCAACTATTTTTAAAGCTGTGTGGAAGCTTGGCTCCACCAAAACTTCCAAATTCTGACACATGGAACCTTGCATCTCTGCCATATTGACAATTCCAATCAACACTGGTAATGCAAATGAATCTGATGAGATCAATAATGGTGATGGCTCCATCAGTGGGATCAGAACCATCATTGGCAACACTAGTCCCAGTAGCCACTCAAATTCATCTATTGATCACTGCATTGGAGGAAAGGCAGCCAAGAAGCGCCAAATTGACGGCTACAACCACACCAAAATGCTTTCTGAAGAATCCAAGTTCAATTCAAGCTCAAATGAACACCTGGCTACTCTCAAAGTGGCAAATGTGATTTTGTGGTAGAAGAACTCCATTACCAAAGGGGTGATGAAGATTGAAGAGAAGAAATTGGGGCTGGAGGAGAGGAACTTCAAAGTAGAAGAGGAGCACCAACAAAGCAAGACTCAGATGAATGAAATGAAGCTCCTACAAGAAAACACTGACAACATCAACAATCCAAATACTAAACAGCTTCTTGAGTTAATGAAGAAGAAGATCAGTGTGAAGTGGCTTCCAACATCTTAAAATTACTATTATCAGCATTATGGTTCAGCAGTCTCAACTGTAATTTTTCAAACTTGTTCTCTTGTTAATATTCCATTAAACACTATGTTATTAATATTAGCTGCATGAAAAATGTTAGAGTGTGATGAAAAAACTGTAAATAACAAGATGATAACAAGCTTATTCATGAACTCAAAGGAGCCAATTGTAGATCTTTAGATCTTGCTTCAACTGAAAATGGATTTGAGAATTATGTAGATTGAAATTCTTTTGTGCATATGAGCTCATGGTGTGGGCCAATTGCAGATTGGTGTGGTTTGAGATTATCACAGCAATTGGGTTAATATTGAATAAGAACAAATATTTGGGGTTTCTTTCCTCTACAACTGTGTTGTGCAGGATAATACAACACACCATGGTGTGCATAACATACTCTTTCTCCCACGGTCACAACCCGGTGTTTGGTATGTGCTATGTGCCATCTGACCTGAAGGACACCAAAAGCATGTTTGATATCTTTTTGCACGGACTCCTAAAGTTTTGCAAAGTGCTTTTCTACCCGGTCTTGTGGGTGTTTGATTGAGCTAACTAAGGTGGACCAAGGTGGATATATCCCATCAGATGGGTAATAGCTGGTCGTGTAACAATGTCCATTGATTTTATAATTGATTGAGTCTTGTGCGCCAGTGAGTAACTGATCCAACAAGTTGCTCTGATGTAGGATGTGAATGTTGTTCAAAGCTCCCGGACTACCAAAGAACACATGCCAAATCCAAAGATTCATGGTTGCAACAGCTGCCAAGACCATTGTTGGTGATTTCTCTTTCCCTTATGCTGACCCGCCCATCCAGTAGGGCAATTTTTCCAAGCCCAGTGCATGCCATCAATGCTACCAATACAACCAGGGAATCCATGTTCTTCATTCTCATGCAGGATTACTTTGAGCTCCTCCTGGTTTGGTTTGAATGATATGGGTGCAGAACAATTTGAGCGTTCAGAGCGCTGTAAGCCAAATGTACTCGTTGGTTGAGTCAGCACTTGTCCCATATGCCAGCTGTCTGATAGAAGAATTGATTTTTTGAGGGTTACAGGCCAACTGTGCCACAACAGTCCTGAGGAATGAACAAATGGAGGAGATCAAGACGTCAAAAATAAGAAAAAACAAGATTAATTGGAAGATGCTTATACTCTTGAGGCGCCAGAAACAGTTGTGTTGTTGCAGATCATTGTAGAGTCAATCAAACAATCCTCTACTCATACATAACCAACACTGAAGGATCTTGTTGTTATACACTGGGTTCTCAGAGAAATAGTTGGCCATCAGGTGTTTGTTACCATTGACTTGGTTGAGCATGACAATAGCAATGGGGCCCATTTGTTTGCTTTGTGTTGGAGGCTCTGATATTGAGTTGAGGAGGCATTAGAAAAATGTTTCCTCCTCTTTGCAATAGAGGTACTAGTGGATGTGGGACATAGTGGTTTGTTTGTGTGGAGATAGCAAGTTAAGGGGCCGTTTGGCACGGGAAATGTATCTTGACTTGATCTTGGGGTCCCCCACAAAAGTTCAGAAATTCCTGAGATAGAGTTTCTCAAGGTTTGATAAATTCTGAAATTCCCATCAGGGTGTTCGACTGCCCCAATTTCTTTTTTTTTATAATAACAAACAACAAGAAACTGTATCTCTATTGCCACCAAAGAATTTTTCATCTGAGAAACAGGTATTTTTCTGTTTCTGAGAGCAATTTCTCTATCTCACACCTCAAACCAACAAAATTGTGTCAGTACCCCCCTCTCCTATTCATATCTCTTGGAAATTTGTCACCCTCATCTATAGGCATTAGAACTCCCATAGTCAGTCAAAATGCCACCTAAAAAATGACAAAAGCCAGCTCTACCACCCACACAGCTCCACACTCAATACCCAGCCAGCCATCTGTAATGACCAGACAAAGCCAGCCTCAAGCAACTGACATCACCGGTGGTACTCAATCAACCAACCAGACCAGTAGCACTCAATCAACCAAGGTCACCAGGAGCACTCAATCAACCAAGATCACCGGGAGCACTCAATCAACCAAGGTCTCTGCTAGGAATCAATCATCCAAGGTCACCAGTAGCACTCAATCAACCAAGGTCACCGGGAGCACTCAATCAACCAGCGTCTCTGCTAGGACTGAAGAACCTGAAGTGAACAGTGGGAATCAAGAAACAGGTGGGAGTTGTGGCACCCACACCACAGAATTGGCCACAGGCACTCAAGCAACTGAATCAGCAGCAGTGACTTCTCAAAAGACCAACCCCCATGCTGCATGGACCGCTGCCAATGATGCAGTGATGTTTCATACTTTGATTGACAAGAAGGCAATCCACATGAGTGCCCTCAACACATTTTTCCCTCAACAGATTCAAGGAGACCTCTTGGGCAGAGGTTGTGAAGGCACTGATTGGATCAGAAATCAGCACAAATTTGAAGCCAAAGGATGTAACCTCTTGTAAGGCCTCCTGGCATGCGGTGAGTTGTTGTGTGTTTCATGGGAAATTGACATGACTCACAGCTGATAACCCTTTGGTCAGTTGAAGTGTCTCTATGCAAGCTTCAACATATCAAAAAATATGTCAGGCGTGGGGTGGGATGAGACCTCAAAAATGGTTATACTACCAGGATCAATGTGGCAAGAATTGGCCCTCAACACTAGCGCCGCCAGCAAAGAGCTGAAAAGATGGGATAACAAGGGCTTCCCTTTATTCTACAACCTTGTCAGTCTTGTCAAACCAATTTCTGGCAATATCCTTGACCAGCTGGTTGATTGTGATTGATATTGTGGAAGCTGAGTGTTGGAACCTCTGTGGGAGCTTTTGGTTGGATAGACCGGTGATCAGCATGTAAAGCAAGATGCCTAGCTTCTTGGTAGAAGTGACATTCTTGGAGCCGTATAGAGCCCCATGATCTTCCAAGAGGGCTTTGAGCATTGTGAAGGTGGCCACCTTCATTCCCATATTATTGTAAAAAGACACACCGTTGGGGTTATGTATCAACTTGTCCATCCACATTGTCTCTGTCTAGATTGATATGTGCTTCCTGATTGGTTTCTTCTTTTTCAGGTGGGTATACATCTGGTAAGCCAGAAACATCAGTTGTATTCTCTGAAAACCCAAGATGACTTGGTGGCGGTGGACAAGAACATGGTGCACTTGATGATACACCAACTGAAACTGATGATTGCTCATCACATCCAATTTGTGGTTGGCTATCCATAGATTCAAGATAAAGTCAATGGCTGGCTAATCATATAAGATGCTTGGCTGGTTGCTGCTTGTGCTAGTGTTGGTTTTCTGCTTTGGTGGTGTTTGGAGGGCGAGATACTGATGACCTTGGTCCAGCAAAACACCCCTATGTTGTGCAGTATCCAGATCTTGTGTTTTGAGTCCAGATATTGTGACATGTTTGGCTGGCCATTCTGGCCAGAGAAATTATTGCTGGAAATAGTTTCTGCCCATGGGCAGAAATTATGTGTGAGTTTCTCAATCTCAAACCCGCGCACGGCTGAACGGGCCCTAATGTTACAGAGGGACACGGGGGTGAAAAGACTAAGGATACACCACAGGAGTTTGCTCAGCACCTGTTTGCGAGTGCCCTTGCTGAACTGATTCAATGAATCAGTTCCAATCTTGTCAGAAGTTGGTTCCAACTTGGTCTGAACTTGGTCCTAATGCAATCACAAGTCTATAACAATTCAACCTGAACTTGACGTGAATCATAC
>LUKR01001304.1:1918-13562 GCA_019395275.1 Puccinia brachypodii
TCTTGCTCTCCCCAGCTATTAAGAGAGGCAGCCCTTCAAGCACCTATTCCCTCTCAAGCCTTGACTCTGAAAAGAGTAGTTCCACACCGCTCATCCACACAAGGTGAATTAATGGTTCAAGAGGTGACCACAGCATATCACTGCCATATTTGAGTTGTTGATTTGTTTAAAAATCACCATCAAATTAATCTGAAAATCAGTCACCCAACTACGGCACTCCTCTGCAGGGCTGATCAATCTTGGTAGGGAGAAGTGTGTAATACCCCTCCCTCCTTCCAGGAAGGTATCTTCTGAATGTGAGAAGACTGGAGACCCCTTCTCCAATCCAAAGCCAATAAATATCTGGTGGGAGTAAATGGTTGAAACCCATTCTCTCCCATTCATTATCAATTTGATTCAACAGTGAAACTCTATGTTAAATTACACATAGCATAGCTACCTGTGTAATTTATTTCCAGCACTAATGAGCTGAACCCTTAGCTCTAATGAGAGCGGCTTATTGCTGCATTTAGCTGTAGGTCAGCAGCAACCTCACTACATGTCTTTGACCTTGTACTTAACATAGTGAATAAAGTGTCCTAAAGCTACATATAATTTAAATTTAGTTCTGTGGCACCTGATCTTCTGAAAACATCCTCCAAGAAGCAATCAGTAAATTTTTCCACTAACTGTAAATGTAGCACACTATATGTAAATGCAATTCAAAAAATAAATCAAACAACATATATTATTGTTTCATTTCTCTTCATTTTTCTCTTCTTTCATCTCTCTCTCTCTCTTCTGTGGTACTTATCTTGAATTATTAATTGCAATCCAATTAATAATTCCCCTTTTATCCTTGAGTCCGCTCGTCACATAAGAGGCACCGGCTCACATTGTGAGTGGGAGGTTTGGTTTTCCCAATACAGCCCCATCCTGACCACCTCAAGATCCTGGGCCCATGAAAGATATTGATAAGAGCATTTTTTATGCTAGGTCCATCATGTCAGGGGGACTTGCACTGCAAGGCGGATATTACTCGCAGAGTTAGGGGTCTACCTCTACATACGTGTTTCGACGCAAAAAAGCACTAGATATGCAATGATGTAATGGGTATTAATCGAGCAAATCCTTATCTTCGTGTTCCCGCACTTCCCATGAAGCTCTTAATACATCAAGTCAAGACACGAATGGATTTGAGTTTCAAATGCCTGGCTCAAAACCTTTCTAATCACTTTTGAGAAACAAAACTACCTTCTCTTTTATCTAGATCCCTCATGCACAACACGGAGGTGAGATAAAGATTAAGGACATGTTTTCTTGCACTACAATGACCCCAAGAAGTCGAAATAAATCCAGTCGCGTGGCTCCGGACTCAAGCATTGAATTTTACCCACGCACCACCTCTATAGCTTGGTTCTGGATCATTCTTTTACTGACCAGCATGATTAATGAGAACATCTTGTGCTATCCTCAGCCGGACCTCGATCCTACATGGCTAGCGTGGTATAAATTGATGCGAGACTCGGACTTCGAAAGCGATCTTCACGATTTTGCCAGTAGTCCGTGGCCGGACTCCCCACTAGTCCTACCGGCCCGTGGCCACAAGCATCACACACAACTTGATGATGAGCAAACCCAGTCGAAGAAAATAAAGCTTGAAGAGATCGAAATCCCAGTGAGGAAAAGGAGGAAAAAGCCAAGCGGATACGATTCACTTCCCTTCATCATCTTTGATTGTCGACAACCATCGCAGACAGAAGAGGAAGTGATCTTTGAGGCAATCCGAAGTTTGAAACAGACCGACGGCAATAGATTTATCAAGGAATATGAAGATGAATACAAGATGCTTAAGATACCAGAGACTCAAATAAAGGACTTCCTTACTCTGGTGGTGAATAGAGGTCAGAATTCCTTAGGCATCCCGGGTATCAGCGAGTCCAGCTCGCCTCATCTCTCAACCAAAGAGTTTTCCGGTGGGCGGCAATGCAGAAGGCGGAGAGCTCTGGCCCAATTCCATTCGGAGCTCACTCGCTTTGAATTGCGCTCACTGTATACGCAACGGGTCATCCCTGATTTCAATCAATCCATACAGAAGATTAAAGCAAAGATTGAGACATTTCAGAGCATCTCTACAGAACGGAAGGCACGCCACTTGTCAATCCACCTCGATCGTATCCTAATGTTGCTGCCACTCTATCTATTCCACGTAGATATGATCAACACACTCGTTCCAGATTCAGGGAGTGGAGGTCAGGCTACACTTAAATCTCAAAGGCGGGAAGCTGGCGAACAGTTTCTACAACACGCAAGCCAACTCGTCGAAAAATACAGTGACTCTTTGGCAAGGGGCCGAGCTACACATGATCAAAATTACGGTGATGGTTGTCCAACTGGGCAGTATTTTTGTAAGACCTCTAACCACTCTCCATTTTGTTGGAACATCATCCTCCACTGGATTCAATCCTCAAGGAAAACCTTAGCATCTCAAGTTATCATTGAGAACACACGATCAGAGAAAACGATCATTTTTACTTTTAAACAGCTTTTCAATGAGATCCTCACATCTTATGTAGAACACCTTTCGAAAAAAACCCAACGAAAAACCCCACAAAACTATCTTTCAAAATACAGAAAGTTGAACTCAATTTCCTCATGAACTTTACTAATTATTAAGCCTTAACTCTGTCATAGATTATTTTATCATTTTTTTTTACTTTCAGGATACAAAAACAAATCCTTGATCCCTGTTAGGATCATTGGTATGTGCAAGCAAATCTCAAAGTTAAAGATGAGATTTGCCTCGATGGTTTCGTGCACTAGATGTAAAATGGATAGTAGTGGTGTTAGTGACATGTGAAGTGGATGTGATCATAACAAAGATCCAGAACAATTAATCCAATCCCACCGGCACCAGGTAGCAGTTGGTGAGAGATTTTCCCTTCAAGTGTGCTCAATAGGTATATTAAATTTCCCAAGCGGAATTTATGGATCTAGTTTTTCGTTGTTGTACAAAATAGAGTGATCAGCCCCCATGGAGTGATGAAAGGTTGAAAAATTGACAAATGATCATTTGGATAATAACGAGCAAATCGCAGATTTGGAGCTCGTATGGGGTAGAAATCGGGAGATGTTACGGAGGACATGGTATCAATGGGTGATGGAAAGTGCGGTCTCGATCGGAGAATAATGTAGTAAGCTCCCCGAGTTGCGCAAGTTGAAGTCGTCTGGATGACGTGTCATGTGGGATCCAACCATGATCAAGCTTCACGCCTGGCCCTTCTCCTCGAGTGGGCCTATAGTGTCTTTGGTAGTACTAAGTCGGTAAAAATCAATCATCAGACACTTTTCTGCCCACTCGGCCTCTCGTAAAAGTTGATCGGACCAAGACAGGCAAATTCCGGAGTACAAAAAGGCCAGGGCAAGTGTCAGAACGGCTGTTTAAACGCAAGATGATTATAGTCAGCAAGGAAAACCCTTGTTGGATGGTTTAATCATCGATCCCCACATGCATTAAATTCCAAGGGCCATTCTCCCTTCTCGCCAGTAACCCATCCGGCAAATAACGTCGCCACTCCTAGGGCCAAACAGCACACTTCTATTAAGGGTCTACGCTCACGGGGTACTTGATAATCAATTCAAACCGTGTTTTTGAAGAGAGATAGTCAAAGCCCATTCAACCCTGAGACTATACGTGAAAAGATAGAGGATTGAGTCCTTCAATGGAATGGGTACTCACAGCCTGGGGCGGCCCCTCTGACCAACTCAGTATATGCGAAGAAGTTCGAGATTGATATGACCAATAGGAGAGACCCGAAGAAAAGAGGTAAAAAACTAAGACGGATATGCAGTAAGGATTGTTGGGTCGAAACGTAATACTCTGCGAAGATGATAAGCAAGGGATGTGTGATTAAACGGAAACCGTCGAGAGCTGAAGCAATTCACTTTTTCCCCAAAAGAATTTGGACAGGAAAAGCGAAACACTAACGGTTTAGGGAGTATCCAGTCGCTATCAAGAGAGCAGCAAGGATAGATATACACTTGAAGAGGATACCGCGCTTCCTATCGATTTGGTAGCAGGCTGCCCCAAACCCAAATATCACGATCACAATGCAGACTACTCCGAAAGAGCACAGTGTACCTCCGATCGCGAGCGTAAGGGTATCTCGAGTACATACTCCCTTGACGGTCATCGCGCACCCAAATCCAAAGATAAACTTTCCGAAGCACGAGAATAAAAAGTACCCCGGGGCAATCATGCTTGTCTGTCCCTCGTTGGCCTTGAGATAAGCCACTAGGTTCTTCTGTCGTTGAGTGAGGCAAGCCAATTTTGGTATTAGTACGGAGAGTGGTCGTTGTAGACCGGGTGCTTCGAAGCAAATGGGCGTGCAGTTCATGTTGATTGATGAGTCGAAGAGAGTTCAAACAGCAAATATTCCTAGGAACTTCCTGAACCAAACAGATGGGACCCTGCGTCAATTTCGTTTATCACAAAGAGAAGCTGTCAAAAATTGTTTGATTGCGCATTGGATATCATATGATCTCATATCAGGCGGGTAGATCAAAATATATATGACACTTGCAGACATCACAGTGGGTAGGACAATGATAGAAGGACACGCAAGCAAGGAAAATTAGACGGGTGCATTCCTTACCGAAAGAGCAAGCTGATGACGACAAATAAACTTCCCCTGAGTTTTTGCCAGTGGATGAATCAAAACAGTAATTAACCAGTAGACTAACTTCTGATAGTCAATATTTAGATGTCAATGGTATTCCTCTTCACTATGATCAATGCAGCGTGGATTTGGGTTGGCCAAAGTGGATGCGCACAGCTGCGTCTAGTTACTCACTTAGCTATGCCCAAAGGAGGTTGCGTCGCGAGTTTTTTTTGTTTTTGTTTTTCGATTTTTGTATATAAATGTCCAGATCTCCACGCTACTCAAGACTGGCGTAAAGTGATGTTTGGGTGTCAGTTAAAGTCGTGTGGTGGGTGAAGTAGGGTGATATCGAATCAAAGCAAACAGTTTTGAGTCTCCAGGACAGGGTGAACAGGATAAAGATTGACCTCAAGCGACTGGGCAAGAGTACTGCAAAAGATGGGAGACAAGTGATGACGATTGACCCAGGTCCCATAATGCCAGTTATATGCCATTTATGAGTTGAAAACCCGAGTCGCTATCTCAGTAGAGCGCATGCTTTCACTACGGGAAAGGAGAGGATCGCACATGATGCGAAGCTTCGCTGGATGGCCGGTACGACTTTGCTTAGGCTCAAATCCCCTCACTGCAACCAAATGTAACCACGGATTGTCCTTACGTATCTGTGCCTCTCACCCATCAAATTACCCTTATTTATTCTTTTCTGAGGGGGATGATAGCACATTTGTACCGCACTTTGACGTTGATAAAAAAGGAGCAGACGCACACAGAATAGTCAGCCCCTTCCGCAGCCGCAGGCCGTCAGTTAGGGACCATCTCTAGTTTGGTGGATCCAGTTTGGTGGATCAAGTCCCGACGGCGTAGTCAGCGCCTTCCCACTCCATCCGAAGAAGAGTGTCTTCAAGACTAAGGCCGGGATGCTAAACTCCGAAAGAAAGCCCCCCCCCGTGGCCCAGAGCTGCCCAGAGGCTCAGGAGTTCTGATGCAGGGGTTGAGATTCGCTTCTGTCCCTAAACCATCTTCCTCGGGCTGATCCTACGGTACGGCCGGTCCATTCGAGATGCCGCGGGTGGCACCACTCAGCATGCACCTATCGCCGACTCGAGACCCGAAGCGTGCCAAATCGTGATATTTGCGCCTGACATAATGAACCGATTCGACATGAACGCAGGCAAAACCAGGTGGATTGCTCGCGTTTCTAAATCACAATATGTAGCTGATCAACTTTTTTGGCATTTCCGCTTTGACCAAGTCTGAAAGCTTCATTAAATATAACTGCCTAATCAAAGTATGCATCTTAGCAGGGGGCGCCGAGCTCTGGCGCTCGGGATGACTCTCGTCTCTCCCGTTCAAAATGAAAGAATAATCTTGACCAAAACGTTCCGTGCATTGAATACAAAATGATAGGAGCAGTGACGATCAAATGAAGGGAACAAAGTACACAGCACAACAATAGAACGAGTGATTCGATGGCACTTGCAGGTAGCAGTGGGGTTGTACAATACGTTTTCCTGAAGTATGTCTAAGAAGATATATTTTACAGTTCCGAGCTTGCATGGGCGGCTTCGATAGATCTCGCTGTTGTACAATCTCAAGTGATAGGCTCCCATGATAGAGCGATCAAAGAGAGATAGATTAAGAAACGAGCATTTGGACATTTTAGATTGGAAGTTTGAGTGGGGTTGAATCGGACAGATATTTTTGGAGAACGTGGGTTCATTTCGGGATGATGAGCGCCACCGGCACCTTGACCGGAGTCCACTGTCAAGAAAAGAATGAGGCAAGCCAGTTGGATGAAAGTTGCAAGCACGCCACTGCATATGAGATTCATTCATTCATGATAAGCTTCAGACCTGGTCCTTCTCTTCGAGTTGGTCGGTGATTTCTTTGACGGTGCCGAGTCGGTAGGCATCGAGCGTCGCACACTTTTCTGCCCACTGGGCCTCCCGTAGTAGATGATCGGACCAAAAGAGGCACATTCCGATATATAAGCAAGCCAGTGCAACAGTTAAGACCACTGGATGCACATCACAGAACATTTTGTATCAGTCAGTGAAGAGGACAGCTCGTCGACGAATCGCATCATCATCTTCACGAACCTGCATTGAAAGCTACTGGCCATTCTCCCTTTTCGCCAGTGATCCATCCAGCAAACACTGTTCCTATACCTGGTCCGAAGAAGCACATGGCGATGAGTGGTCTACGCTCACGGGGTACTTCATCAACAATCACCGCGTATGATTTAAATTTAAAAAAAAAATCAAACTCCATTTAGTCATCATGCTATGTGCCAGAAATCCTCAACTTGATTCAGCAGATGAATACTCACGAACTGGAGTGGCCCCTCTGACCAGTTCAGTATATGCGAAAAAGTTTGAGAGTGATATGACCAGCAGGGCAGCTCCAAAGAAAAGCGGCATAAAGCTAAGTCGGATATCCAACAATTCATGATGGGACGAAACATAATACTCTGTGAGGATGGTAGGTGGTGAGTATGGGATTAGAGGTACATCATGAAACTAGAGGGACGCTCGTTCCAAGAATCCAAATAAGAAAAACTGACGGTTGATGGCGTATCCACCAGCTATCAAGAGAGCAGCAAGGATCGATATACACTTGAAGAGGATACCGCGGGCCTTGTCAATTCGGTGACAGGCCGCACCAAATCCAAAGGCCACAATTAAAATGCAGATGAAACCGAAGCCGCACAACCCCGCGCCGATACCGAGCGTTGGGGTATCCTTCGCACAAACTCCCTTGACGGTCATGGAGGCTCCAAAACCAAAGATAAGTTTGCCAAAGCAGGAGAACAAAAAGTATCCCGGGGCGATCATGCTTGTCTTGCCATCGGTGGCTTTGAGATGCACCACTAGGTTCTTCTGTCGTTGAGTTAGATTAGACGGCTTGGGTGGTAGCACAGAGAGTGGTCGTTGCGGACTGGGCGCTGAAAAATAGGCTGGCTGTATTTCTTTGGATTCCATGTTGATTGATAAACCCAGAAGAGAGATTAAGCAATGGGTTTCCTAGGAGTTGGCTGCGCAAAATGAGAGATAAGGAAATTATCGCATCAGATTTGTTATCGGTTTCCTTATTCAAGCAGTGCCAGGCCAAGAAGAAGTGTCCGGAGGGCGCTTCATGCCAGGTGCACCTGGCTTCTATTGCCTCCCTCAAACAGTCTTGGTACGGATCAATCATATTTGGATTGTCCCGATGGGGTGGTATGAGACCAAGAGAACATGTAAGGAAATTTGAAGGGGATTACCAACCAAAATGAAGTTCCAATGGAGTGAATTGATCGAGACGGTGATTCGTCGGTAGGCTTTTTTCTGACAGTACAAATTCAAATGTCAACGTGAAATGCTTCTCAAAATACGAGGGCGACGGAAAGACAGATGCTTTCATCAAGCCGAAGCTCACATGCGTATCTCAATATGTGATTATCCACGTTCAATTCCTTCCTTCTTTTTTGCGAGTAATTTTCTTCGGAAGATATCCAGAAGGGTTGGAATTTGGTGGAAGAAATGAATCAAGCTCCTCAAGGCTTGTGTCAACGAGCTGATGGGACGCAGGCAAAGGGCCAAGAACGTCGTAGGCTTTGTTTATAAGTAAGATCGGAGGGAGTCGCGTGGTAGGCAGAATGATAGTGTCGAATCTAAATAACCAGATTTAGATTTCCAAGGACAGGGTCAAAATAAAAAAGACAATTGTAGCTCGAGCGACTGTGCAGGAGCAATGCAAACGTTAGGGGGGCAAAGAATGATGACGGATACCAGGACTGGCCCCAGAACCCGAGTTTTTAAGTGGAAGAGCCGATATACATATCTGTTATTTCAAAAAAGTACTGTGACTTCGGGATGAAGTAGGAACCCCCTCCATGGGAAACTTGATTAGTTTCTTGGATGAGCATGCTGTTAGTCGGCTCAATTAAATCAACCGGAAAATCGCTTTTCCTACATTCAACTGACGGAGGTGCGGAGTTCAAAAAAGTTCAAGCTAAATCTCACCGATCCTTACACCTGGATCCAGTCAGATCCAGTCTATGGAGTTCGAGGTGTGACAAATCTACATCCCGGGTTTGGTGGGTGGCCGGCCACTGCGTACAGCGTGCAGGTCCACACCACTGACCAGTCCACACCAACCCCACAGGCGTCCAGGTCCCCCCCTGCACGCCTCGCTGCGAACTTAACACAAGTCCCTCCGAGGATGCGCGAAGCGCCTGAACATCACTATCGATACAATACGTTATTGAATAGACTCTAGAGATGCAGCCTCCAACGTTGGGTAACCGATGGACCGACTTGCGGTGTCTGACCTCCCTCGACTCAGCTGGTGATCGACGGCAAGCTGCCGATTTTGAGGACACGAGTCGGCGCCAGGTAGCGGCGACCCGACCATCCGAGGGAAGTCAAACGCGGTTGGGCCGACCTCTGGTCAACTCATCGCCGCTCTGCCTCTCTCTCCTTCTAATGCAGCTCAACCTGCATGTGAAGGCGGTCCAGCGACAGCATCCGGCAGGGGCCGAACGGATGACTTGGCCCTTCTCAGACCATCTCCACCGCGGCTGCTAAACCAGATATAGCAGCGCAAGCCCTATTTAGCAGCGCCACCGCGGCTGCTAAGAGCATTCGCATTCGTCCGGTCAATTTGATCGGTTTGCGAACTCGGGTTAGTGGGCGGGTCAGCTTAACCCGCTAATTGGCAATCGCATTGCTTAAGTTAGGTGACCTGAGAGGCCTGCACCATATTTGGTCAGGCCCTCGCGAGAAATTGCTTAACCTGCCAGGTTAGCGGTCGTCAAATATGACGACCGCTAGCCAGAAATTTGACTTTCGGCAGTTTGACCCGGGGTGACCCGGATTCGATGCGGTTGCCGATCGGCTGAAATCGCCTTAACCTGGGCAATTTAACCCGAGGAATGCGAATGCTCTAAACACTGAAAAAAATTGGTACCTCGCCTCTTGGCTGCTATCGCGATACCAAATGTAGAATCAGGATAGCAGCCCAACCTGACCCAACTTCCACAGGTATCACAAGAATTTCTTGTGATTCTCTACATCCACTGGCTCCCCCATATCCCCCGATATCCAAAGCAGATACATATCCCTCCATCCAACCTCCAGCACAAAAACCCAGAAACCAAACCCGCCATTGATCAACCTCATCAAAATGTCCCCAGCCGTTCCTCCCAATGTCCCGCTTGATCCACTTCTCCAAGACCTTGGAACCCAGCATTCCAAAAGCGAACCAAGCCAACCAAGCCAAACTACTGAAGTTGGAGCGAGTCAAACCAAAGCAAACAAGGTGGGAACTAAGAGGCGGGCTTGCTATTCTGAGAACATTGGTGTTGCATATCCAAGGAGCATCGTTCTTCTGGCATTTGAGCTGGAGGCTAGCTGCTGCCTTCGGATTATAATTTGCGTAAATTCTTCTTGCGGCAAGACATCCACAGGTGTATCGTTGTCTTCCAAGTGATCAATGGCAGTGTGTAGTGTTCAATAGTACAGGGAGCGGGGAAGAGAGTTTCACAGTGCAGAGCTGCCATATTTGGCAGCGTGCGGTCTCAAACTTCCAAGCTGTGGGTGCTAAGAATGCGCCGCAGTCACCAAACTCCGAGATTTGGCAGCTCAGATAGCATTTTGCGGTAGAGATGGTGTCAGGCAATCCGTCTGGATCCGGCCCCGGGGTTTAAAACCAGCTGACCAGTGGCTAGCAGATATGTAGTAGGAGACTCACTGGGCCTTGCAGGCCCGTAACAAAGATAGATACCAGTGGCCAGGCTTTCATTGCTTAACAGGTGCTACTTACACCCCATGAAGAGCATGTACAGTGGGTAGACAAGCAAAATCAGCATGTTATTTTGAATTCCAGCACCTCAGCCCACACACCAAAAGTCACAAGCCTTTGTCAAATGGTACAAAATAGGTTCCAAAGAATGATTATCAAGAAATGAAGACAAAGAACCAAGTTGGAAAATTGGTTCAGGGTAAGTGAGTCTTAAAACTACCAGTTCCATTGATGATTTATTCTTAACTAATATAACACTCCTTCTTTGTTGATATACTGTCCTGAATGTGTCTGTTGTGGTACACATTCAGGTTCAAAAATAAAAATTTCTGTGTTACATAGTCAGCCTTTCAGATATCACCAATTACGGCTCCAGAATCAGACTCTACATGTCAGCCAGCAAGCAAACCCAAGTTACCCCTTAACTTACCAACTTGCAGTTTTGCTACACCATCTGCAGTTATCATTAGTTTCACTCTTTTTACTCACCCTTTACATTCATTTCAGTTATTTTATTATAAGCGTACTTTGCATATCCTTGTATCTAGTCAACCATAGCAAGCTTGATATATATTGTTTTACTCTCTGGACTTGACAGCTCCTCAGACTTTCAGAAGAGAAAATGATAATAACACCTTTTTATTCTAACTTGTTCCTCTTCAGCTCACAGATACATCAACAAATCACTAATATGAGCTAGCTTGACCCCCTCACATCAACACATCACTGTCTGGAACCTACAAGCCTGAACTTCTCAAACTTATCAGCAGCTGGTGTGGAACTACTCTTGGGTGAGATATAGCTTGGAAGGGAGATAGTAGAAACTGGTAAGAGCTCTACTAAAGGTGCTGATGAAGCTGCCTTCCTGAACTAATGCTGGGGGTGAGAGCAGACCATAGCACATCGAATCAAATAGTAAATCAAATACTCAAATCAATTCGATTCGAGTCGAGTAATGCTGGCTCATTTTTTGGCTCAAATATTCGACTGAAATAGAATAATTTTATAGATTGACATATGGGGCCTTTTGGGCCCTGGAGGAGGTTGCAAAGAGTATGTATAGGGCCACGGGGACCCTATACACACCCCCTAACCGCCCTATACACAACCGGGGCCACTGATATCACATATCCAGATACCCAGCTCAGCTCCAACTCAGGTTATCAGACAACCACAACTGACTACGGACCTCAGCCACCAACCATGGCACCTGCCAGAGA
>LUKR01001305.1:0-13545 GCA_019395275.1 Puccinia brachypodii
CAGACCATCATCGACTGTTGGGATTTTTAAACCTCTCAGTCAGCTCTGCCGTGCAATCCAATAGGCTTCAACCCCCTGAAGTTTGTGAGATATTTGGTTGGAGCATGGGGGGTCAAATTCAAGAAATAAAGACCATCCAATGTTCCTTATGTCCTATGTATCCAAAACTTGAGCTTCTCTTTTTTCATCCATACATACTTATGTAAAAGGTACTGAACAGGAATATATGGGAAAAAAACCGAACTAACCATGTAGCAAAAACTCTGTTTTGCCCAGATTTACATCAGTGTGTCTACCAAGGGCTCACCGGGGTCCTGTGCTAACCTTTCTATTGCGTGTTCTTACATGCTAGTGCAGCCAACTGACTCGGGCTCAAACAACAACACAATGGCCAGCAGCATGTACAAACTCATCAATGATAACAAACAGGAAACATATTTGACAGCTTGGGATCCAACAACAATGCACGTCCGGTGCTTTTGTCAAAAGCTTGCGTTAATTGTGAATGCCAGACTTGCCGCACTTTCTCTGAAGACGGCCCCTCCTGACAAAACTAAGCAATCGGTCTTGGGATTTTTCCCTGTGCTCGGGAAGTTGACCAAAGAATTGGAACCGGAGGAGGCTGATCAACAGTCGGAGATCAAAATAATTGGAACTGAGAAGACTTCTGAATTCCACCAAACCAAAGCTTACAAAGCGGATGCAGACAGCAAGAGCGAATATGGAAATGCAGATGAAGATTCTTTGGAAACAGGATCCGAGGGGGATGCTTCTGAGGTCGATTGTCCAACAAACACTAATAGTAAACATGAAAAGTCTACTCGACTACAAGAACTCAGACGGAAAGTTAGTATTGCTTTTTTTGCCGTGTAGTTGTGATCAGATGAAGTCTAATCAATGAATTTTCTTTGAAGCTTGATGTTGTGATCAAGCAAATCACACGCTCAGCTGCTCAGCGAGCCCATTTTGAGAAGACCGCAAAATATTTGAAGATTCAAGTGGCCCCACTGATCGCTGGTTATGGCATTTGGTGGAATGTCAAGTACCAGAGCTATGCAAAGGCAGTCAAAGCTCGCGAGGTGATTGATCACATACTTAAAGAAGATCAAGAGCAAAATCAGGCAGGCATCTTCGAAGACGTTCTTTGCTCCCCTCGTTATTGGAAGGAAATTGACAATCTTAATGCTGAGCTTGAAGTATGTTGCTTAAATTCCCTCCATGTCAAATCCTCATTGGTCCTCATGGTTTCTGATTCCAAGTCTTTTTTCCCTATCATGTTCAGGTGTTTGTCAAATTGACCTCTGAGATGGAAGGCGATTCGGCGACAGGGACTCATGTTATTCCCAAATATCTCAAACTGAAGGAGAGTCTCCAAGAAAAGATCAGTAACACCACAGTGTCCGATTCACTATACCCAATGTATCAAGCCATGCGCCAACGAGTCAACAAGTATCTTGCCAAAGCAATGCAATGTGAGACGTTGGTCCTTGCTACAATGATGCATGTCTTTGAACTCGTCTTTGGGGCCGGTAGCGCAGAGGTGTCCGATAGTCTTGAATCACTCAATTGTGAATTTTCTAGAACAAAATCTCAGCAGAAGGAACTCCTTAACAATCCTGACGTGGCAATCATAGAGAAGCCAAATAGTCAATCAGCGGCATCACAATCTCTCATGTCACGCTTGGCCTCACGTATCACTTCCATCCCCGCAGCTCAGGAAAATGAAGTGGAGGCATACTTGAAGGCCAATATCACCTTCAAAGATGGGGCAATCAATCACAAAACTACCCCTTTGCTTTGGTGGAAGGTATGCTCATTCCGAACCCAAATTCTGCTTCAACAAGACATTTGTGCTTACTGATGAAATTGATTGATAGGCAAATTGCAAGACTTACCCAACCCTTGCCGTAATAGCTTGGGCTTATCTAGGAACACTGGCAAGCTCTTGTTTGGTTGAGAGACTCTTCTTGGCGTCTGCCAATGTTTGTAACAGCAGCCGGGGTAGTTTGCTACCCTCCACTATGGCTCATTTGGTAAGTAGCCTGATGTGGCTCCGCAAGGAAGTCACCTTATCAGGGGACTTCTCCAACGCTGGTAAAGCTTTTTCTGTATTGGTCCCCGAGACCAAGGCCAAGAAATAGCTTCATTTAACAAGATTTGTTACTATCATTGTGATTGCAGTCACCTCTACTTTTCCAGTATAGTAACGTAAGACAACCAATAAAAAAATGATGCCTGGGTATTGTATTGTGTCCCAAGTATGAAATGAAAGTGATGCCTGTTATTGTAATTTACACCCGTTACGGATATTGGTAAAGTTATTGGATGGGAAAACATACTATATCAATACTTTACCAATAACCGTAATGTAAAGTCCCAGTGTTGCAATTTGGACCCCAATGAAATTAAATTATCAAAATCATTAAAACAGCACTTTTCTGAGTGCAAGTACCGCTGGTATACCCGCCAAGTACCGCCAGTACCCGCCCAGGCGGTACGGGTGTGGTATTGAGTATCCATTTTGGGCCAAAAAAGGGACAAGTACCCGTAACCGTGGCGGGTACCCGGTTCCCAAGTACCATCTTTAAATAAAACCCGGAGCTCCTAGAGAGGAGGAAAAACTCCAGAGTAAAAAAGGATAAAAAGCCCTCCAAATTTTTGTAGACACAACAATTGTGACATTTAGATCTTACTTCCTCCCCAACAAACTTGAAAAATTCTTTGATCCACATCCTCAACCTTTGTCCTAGCCCATCTCTGTTGACTATAAATCAGAAACTGCAAGTCTGCCCTTGATTTAAGCTCAAAAAACATCCTTATCTCCTTCCTTATTCCCTTTTCCTTTGATCTATATAGATCACTGTAGCTTCAGCCTAATAGGCCCCTCTTGCATATAGGTTTAGCTAAACTCCTCCCATGACAATGTTTGAGCCTGAGTTCTTTAACTGGTATAAAAATTCAAAAATTCTCTTTTACTAATAATCTCCCTCATAAATCAGCATATATGGCTTCAAAAATGGAATCTACTGACAATTTCAGCCTAGGTCACCCCTAAACATGTCACTGTAACTCCGGTGGATTGGAAGATACACCTCTAAGGACACCTATCACAAGGCACACACACATGTCACCCACATATTAAGTACTCAAGATATGAAGCACTATCACCCAAACAAAGCAGTATCAACACAGCCAAACAAATCACCATGTCAGCCACAGAGCCGATGTCACAGTAACTGACATGTCCCAAGTAACTGCAAGTTACACAATACCAACAGATAATCCCTTTTATCTGTAACTCTAACTTACATTAACTTATCTTCCAATTACAGTACACTACATTCCCTCATTGTTACCTCCATTCAGCGCCCATACAATATCAACATTGTATTAACATTCCTTGTTATTACTAATCCATTCAAAGGTTAAGTATTATGTATTATTATTCAAAGTATAATAATTATATTAACCTCTGACATACCCAGGAAGATCTGTTACTCTTGGATCAGAATTAGCCCAAGGACTAGCTGAATATCTAGTCCAATACTAATACACATCTAGCCCAAGGCTAGTTTATCCTAGAGGATCTGTTATTATAGATCCCACTCATCCACTGATCTTCCTACCAAAAGCTCCCCTGCTTTGGCCCACTTCTGTGAGCACCCACAGGTACCCCTTTGGTTATTCCTTGAATATTTAATCCCCCACTTCTTCTGTGATTAAATGCCCAGAATATATTACCCCTGTGACAGCCTATACAACCTTGCAGTATTCTGAATTACAGTTCATATTCCACCATTAACAATACTGGATTACTCTCAGCAATTCTTTCAAAGTATCTCTTATTCTTAACCCACCTAATCCCCAGGGATTACCACAAACCTAGGTGAGTTATCCCTAGTTGCCTCTTAACACTGGTTGTTGATTTGGATGCGCTTAACAGCAAGCCTCTCAGTGCAATACTTTAATGATTGAGGATTCCTTTTTGCAGGAATTTACCACTTCAAAACTCACCTATATTCTTTCATCAAAGTGCCAATCACTACTGTTCAGTTACAGTAAGTGACCACACTCTGACACCCCACCTCTATGGTTGCGGAAACCAAGATATGCAGCACTATCACCAAGCAATGCACTACACCTTCACAGCTTCGCCATGATAACAGCACACCCTCCACAACACATCCCTTTCTTACATAAGCTTGCATATCAACACTCCAGGAAATTTCCTTATCTGCTATTGCATCATCACCACATTTCTGCAATCTTATCCAACCAAACATACACAGCCCCACTGAATTTAAATTTATCACTGTGACTAAGGCATAGCCTCTTTTTTTTGTACACAGCCCCTGGAAGAATTTGTATGATATTGGCTCAGAAGGAAGTGTTCATGCAGCACAGCCATCCATGTCAGTGCTGTCAGACTAGTCCCTCTTTTAATTCTGGCAGAGAAATTGTGCTTACCCTGCAACTAAAATGCCTCACTCTTTTGTATATAAGGAGGCTCTCCTCCCCATTTGTATCCCCTCCCCATTTGTATCCCCTCCCCATTTGTATCCCCTCCCCATTTGTATCCCCTCCCCATTTGTATCCCCTCCTCATCAGATTACCTGCAGACATCACTACACATAACAGAATATAACTGGTCACTCCTAAATTATTATTAGCCACTCAATATATAAAAGTTTCTGGTGATGAGGGCCATCTCAGGTAAACAAACTAGTTAATAATGAAACTGATGGTAGAATAAAGTATAAATATGTGAAATAAAACAGAAAATGAGAAGGAGAATAAAATAGTAATCTAAGAAAAGGAAAGATAAAAAAAGAAATGGAATGAAGTGAAATGATAATCTTGAGGTCTTGAAGTGAGGAAATCTTGAAATCTTGAAAGCTAGATTACTTGCGGGAAAAATCCTGAAACATAGAATCTTGAATTTTTTTCATTTTAGCTTGGGTACTAGCTTGGATACCACAAGGGCAATTGTGTGAAAGAAATCTACTTACAGTGAAGAGAATAATGAACACCAGTTGAAAAGCAAGTATGGTAGGCTAAATATACTACCAAGATATACTCCATGCACTCCAAAATGGAGGACATGAGTTGCACTCCAAAGTTTCTGGAGTGCAGGGGGTGTCCAATCCAAATTTTTAGAGTGTGTAAGTATGCACACAATAGTATAGTGCACAGTTTTTACACTTCAAATTTCTTGGAGTGCATGAGTTTCACACACCAAAATCTTTGGAGTGCACAGCCTCTGCATGAGTTGCACACTCCAATTTTTTTGGAGTGCACAGCCTCTGCACTTTATATCCTCAAACCAGACATAAAATAATTCTCCTTTTTTCCTTCTTAATATGCCATAATAATTCTGTAGCTTATGGGTATATAGACAGCTATTAAAAGATAAAAATGACCAAAAGTCCTGGTTTCTTGAGGGTGCCTTTAATTTTAATTGCTTGTAATATACTCAATACTGGCTTTATTTCCCATATAGTTTGTAAGAGCCTTTTCCATGCATACTATCTTTTAATAAACTCTGAAGAATAATATTAATTCAACATAGAATATTGTTCAAAGATGATAATATAAAGTCTTAACTGGATTGAAGCTTGGATCAAAACACCATTTCTGTTATATCATTTGGAACATTGCTTTAGTACCCTAGCACTTATAGATACAGAGAAATTTTACAGAGTCGACATCAATGGGAAGTCAGAGTAGTGGATCTGCTAATCTTGACATCTATAAGAGCACTTGGTCAGAAACATATTTTGTGAATATTTTTGGATGACACCACATGAAAATACAAACCTATGGTATGGAGATTTGTGACAAACCAAAGAATTGGGCAAAAACTCCAATTGCCATTAGCAACATATAACTCGGAATCAAAACTTTAGAAAGTGGATTGTGTCGGTGTGGTGGTGAGCTGTTCAAACACTTCTAGGTGTCTTGTGGGTTAAAATTATCTGAGCCTGAAATTTAGAAGAATGAGGAGGTTTGCTATTAGAGTCAATTGGGTCTGATTGGAGGTCGACTCATCGGTCAGCACATCTGTGAAAGACTCAGGTGTCGACTGACTTGGTCCTCCTGAATTATAAAATCAATGCGAACGACACACGGAGCTTCGTTGG
This sequence comes from Puccinia brachypodii, assembly GCA_019395275.1. NCBI lineage: Eukaryota > Fungi > Basidiomycota > Pucciniomycetes > Pucciniales > Pucciniaceae > Puccinia > Puccinia brachypodii. The sequence continues at coordinate 6,141 of LUKR01001305.1, forward strand.
CTCAACACCTTCTTCTGAACTTGTGTTTTCTCCTCTTGAGTGCGTTTGTGAGTGGGATAAGTGGAAGTAGGAATAGCCCTAATAAAAAACAATGATGCGGAGGCATGGAGAATATGTTAAATTTTCCCTGGATAAGTTGGTGGAATAGTGGATTTCCAACACAGGTTATATAAGATAAATAACCATGATAACATCGCCACCTTTTGTAAGCTCATCCATCAGTATTTCCGCCCCGCTATTCACCGCAGCCTCAAAGGTGACCCTGTATTATCTGGGTCACACGACATCCCCACCAACGCCAAATTCCAAACGGCGCCGAGGCCTGCTGCTTACTTCGCAAAGTGTGGTCCATCCAGGGATCTCGCAAGTTTCAAAAGAAATCTTCACAAATACATGATGGCCGTGTATGTGTGCATGGCATCGTTTGGTATCACTGCCATGAAGAAAATTCCAGCGAATAGTTCGACGATGAAATGGGAGGGGGTGAGGGAGATGAGAGGAGTGTTGCGCCGCTTGCTAGTCACAGGAAGGAAACCCACTGAACATTGGGATAAAAAACCTTCATGCGGACATCACCCATGGCACAGGCCTTCTTCGACTCCTAAGACCTATTCGACGGGCCGACTCTCAGTGGTAGTGGAAATTTCTCGATACGCTCCAAGTAGTCAGCCCTTTTTCCCAGTCTGATCCTATCCATCCGCACTAAGTGGCTAGTCCAAGCGGCTCGTTTTTTTGTTTTTTTTTGGAATCATTTTCCAATATCTTTCGGTGGTGTTGTATATACCCAGGGGTTAACCCTTCGCAGAGGAGACTCGCTGCCCATGAGCTTCGGCTGGTTCTCCCTTGATTTTCTGTTTCTCTCCGCGCATTTTCGGCGGAAAATGACCGCGGACTGCGGTGCGGCATCGGCGGCTGCCCTCGCGGCGACGTCATTCGGCCGGCCATATAAGCCCTCTCCCCCCTCCCTTCCGAAATATTTCTACACGAAAGCAACCGCAACGAACAGAAAGGACAACGAACGAACGAAAGGCAAAGAAAGGAAAGGAGAAACGAAAGAACGAACTCAAGCCAAGCCAGCCGGAGAAAATGCTCGAACCATTCTCATCCGAGTTCACTCCATATCTAGAATATCTCTCCAAGACTTCAAACTTCATCATCAAACTTATCAAACTTATCCCTGGTTCAGATATCTTAATCCGATACGTCCAATCATCTCACCAGAATGACCCATTCCGCACGCTCCTTGAACTGCTTCTAGTCTTCTTTATCATTCGTACCTGGAGACAGAGTCGGACTAGAGGTGATGATGGTAGTGGGAAAAGCTTCGTTAAATTAACTGAAAAGGTATGAAAAACCCGCGTCTGTTTACCGATTAACCATAAACTAGATATTCACTTTGCTGCTACCGCCATCTCTATTGTTACTTTGCACTTACAGGAAATCGATGAATTGATAGCCGAATGGAAGCCAGAGCCACTCGTGGACGCGCCGGCGCAAACCACGCAAGCGACATCCCAGCCGCCGATCATCGTGGGTATCCCGACGGTACGAGCCAAGATCTTACATGGGCAGGCTGCAAAAAGATTCATCGACAGTCCCTCTCACGACTCCCCGATTGATCCGAAGGACGTCACAGAAGTGACCAATCTGGCAAGCATCAACTTTGCTGGATTGATCGGCAACGAGGACATCAAACGTAGAGCTATCGACCAACTCCGTAGAAGTGGGGTCGGGAGTTGTGGCCCTCCTGGTTTTTATGGCACCTTTGGTACGCTTCCTTCCTCCTCACTTCAAGTACCACCTCATGTGGGATCAACTCACAACCAACCCTGCTTGGCGGTAACACGCCGACTGTTTCTGATTATAGACGTACACATGGAATTGGAGCGAGATATTGCGGATTTTTTGGGTCTGCAAAACTCAATCATCTATGCGCAAGGCTTCTCAACTACCTCATCGGTGATCCCCTCGTTTAGTAAAAGAGGAGACATTATCGTGGTCGATCGAGGTGTGAATTTCTCGATCCAAAAGGGAATCCAAATCTCTCGTTCGACGATCAGATGGTTCGATCATAACGATATGGGTAGTCTCGAAAAAGTTCTCGAACAGCTCAAGTTTGAAGAAATCAAATATAGAAGAAAGTTGACGAGAAAGTTCATCATCACTGAAGCTCTTTTCGAATCTGATGGTCAAATTTGCGATCTTCCTGCAATTGTTTGCTCCCCCTCCTCCGTCTTTGCCTTTTTTTCTATACTTTATCTAACCTGTCACTTTTTATAAAACAGATCAAGTTGAAGGAGAAATTCAAATTCAGACTGATACTCGATGAAACCTGGTCCATAGGTAGTCTGGGCAAAACCGGGCGAGGTCTGACCGAATACTTTGGCGTACCGGTGAGTCACAGGGCAAGAGTTCACATCATATCTGTATGCATAGCTAAACATGAGTATGTTATTGGACAGCCCAAATCGGTGGATATATTGGTTGGCTCATTGGCGACCAGTTTCAACTCAGGAGGAGGATTCTGTGCGGGCTCGAACGAGGTGGTCTCTCATCAACGAATCAACTCTGCCTCCTTGGTCTTTTCGGCTGCTCTCCCACCGCTTCTTGCTACTGCTGCATCGGAATCGATCAAGATCCTCAGCGAGGGTGATGGAGTGGAACGGTTTGAGAGGTTGCGAAGGAATACTAGTCTCTTCAGGGAGATCCTTCAGCCGATCACCGGCAATCCGATGAGCGACGATGGACTGATCGAGATTCCTTCACACGAAGCATCACCCCTGATCCACATCACTCTCAAATCTCTGCCTCAACAAAAACAACCAGGATCAGCAACAAAACCAACAACAACGAAGGGCAAATTGAATACGGAGCTGAGTCCACATTGGAGCCCCCGACAATTGGCCAACCAAGCTCTACCCTCCTCCTCCGGGGGATCCAAAATGAACCAGAGGCGGTACGAGGAACAGGAAGAGCTCCTACAAAAGATCGTCGATCTATCGATCGAGCAGAAGAATGTGTTGATCACTCGGACTAAGAAGGTCTGGGAACAAGAGATCGACCCGATGTCCCCCTCCCTCAGAATTTGTATCTCCGAAGCTCTAGAAACTGATCACCTCGTTCAGGCTGCTAACAGTCTTGTTGAGGTCTTCAAACAGGTCCTACTTCATTAATATGCCATCCTCTTCATAGTTCCTCAGCCTTTTTTTTTTATAGATTTGCTCTCAATCTAGCTTTCGTTCGACTCTTCAGTTTACTTCTTTCCCCCTCCTACTCGTTTTTCTCTCCACTTCCTCTACCATCTCCTCACTTCGTTACTCGCTAAAAGAGCGTCTCATTCGTCTATTGTAAATGTGCTTCTCTTATCTCTTTCGATGGTTTCGTGTAGATGATTAGCAATTCTCAATCATTTCATATCTTCTTGTGATGGAGTTGTTATGAGCGCAGCGCAAATCGGCATGTACCTCTCTGAATCGGAAGAGAGGCGGGGGAGGACCGGTCGAAACATCGGCCCGTCCGATTTGATCGTACGGCGACATTCACTCTCAACACATATCCAAGTCATACCTTCGGACAGCTATTGCTAAGGTTTACTGAGAACTTGATTGGTCACAGGAAAATACTCAGTTGAAGTCAAGACCCGACTCGGCAGAGCGCAGCCACGCAGATGAGTAGTGATCAAAACGTATGAACGGCCACAATGATGCACACCAAACCAACCGGCAAACGTCATCAATAGATAGATAGAAGTCAGAATTGAAACAAGCGTACTCTTGAAAAGTGTTTCTACAAATAGCATGTACTAGAAATGAAACTTCCTAATCTTAATCGACTCTGGCCAATCCAATCGTCTCGCCAACTCTTAAACTTTTCCTACACGGCGGAATGTGTCATCGAAAGACTTGTGTCGCGGCGGCTTGTGTTTTACTCGAAGTCGGCATTCTATACATCATTTTAAGTAAATAATTGGTTGGCAGCAAGACCTTTTTTCTTTTTCTTTTTCAAGTGCTGATTGATTTGACATTGCGCACTATAGTAATATTGTGTGGTGTAAGCCCGCGATGAGGCTGTATTTACAACTGTGTATGAGAACCTTTGCAGACCTTGTCCCAGGTTACCAGTGCACAGATCGGAACTCTTGGAATCCCGAGGACAAATATCTCCTGTCGGTATGTTGGTGCTAATCAACACCCTCCGGCTGAACATGTGTGAGTCAGATACTTACATCACTTGAATACTATATAAATATATATTTATGGCTTTTGATTTGACTTAACACTAGCTCTCTACTCAAACCGTCGGGATCAAATACCTTGTTTCGGGCGGGCCGCCGAGCGGAAAGAGTTTCGACTAGCCCATCAATAACTGCTCCCCTATTGTACAACTCTTCGCTCACTCTTGTCTCGGTTTCTCTCCCGCTATAGCGAATCTTTTCGAGTTCGGCTCACTCATATTCCTGTAAGGTCGGCAGGCGTATGATCCATACTAGCCATCTGCACCACGTTGACATCGTTGTATGTAGGCGTTTGAATCATTTTGCCATATCACTAACCTTTTTCTTGCCTGTAAACAATGGACTCGTGTCGGCCGCTGTCAACAAGAAAGATATGAAACTTAAATTTTTGACCCAATGATTATGGCAAGGGGGGGGGGAATTATACTGCGAGTGTACGCCGCATAGTGATACACGACAGAAGAGCCTGACCAATTGTTGAATTATGAATCGCGGATGGCAGGACGGAGGAGAGAATGCTTGGGTTTGCTTGGGACGTGTATGCGTGCAACGTAAATTTTAAAAAAACATCGTGGTCTTTAAAAACCCTCATCTGAGTAGAGCCTAAGACATCTTCGCCCTCGCCATCTTCACATCGACGGTCACAGTCCCGTTATTTTTTTCTTAGTCGTCACGCTCCTTTTCCCTCTACTATTGATCCCGATTTTCTCTTCTCAATCAAAAGGGAGTACTGTCTCCATGGCGTTCAAACTCACATGCGGGCACATCATGGTCATGTTGGTAGCAGGGTGCCGGTCCAACTTCGGGGAATTGGCCCGGGTAGGAGTATTTAAAACTGCAGATGCCGAAATGGATCGGTCGGTTTTGTATGGTCATCAGGGATATGTGGAAGACTGGCACAGTGTTGTTGGTTCTTTCGTCCAAGGGCGAGTTGGCTCCTTTGAATACATCGACCATTGACCTCATCTATCCCTTTTACTGAATATAACCAATCTTGTTACAGGGGAGGTAGTCTCATTAAAAGAAGCCCTAAGGGCGAGGTAAGTGGCAAAGTTCCCATTTCCACCTTTTGTTGATCCAAGTCATGGTCCCCAGCTCACTCATAATATCCTTGAACTTCCGAAAAAACGTTCCAGGCACTCATGCAGGCCGCCCGTGATAAGGCTACAGGCCCCGTAGCATCCGGAGCATACATCAAGAAACTACTTGAGTGGGAAGGCCCGCCCCCCAAGACCGGAAATTTTTGGGATCAGGAAATCTACACAGACCCCGCTATGGTGAAATTGATACCTAACGGTGTGTTCCTTTTTTCATCCATCGATTACGACTTGATCTTCAAAGGAGGCCAACTACTTGGTTTGAACCTCATTCTTTTGCACGATTGAAAAGAGTATCCCTATGGTTTACCGGAGGGGCAGGGAATAGATCACATGATGTTGTGGATGAGGCTGGACCCCTTAACACCAGATTTATTCAAGCCACTGCCCCATGAAACCGTACCAAACGAAGAATTCCTGGACGAGGAAAGGGTGTCAGCCCTGATAAGATACCTGGCTCATTATGACTTTTACGGTTACTCCGGAATTTCTGAAGATGTCATTAACGAATTCCGGCTCTCTAGCTTCTTCCATCCCACCGAAGACATGGTCTGGAAAGACCCTAAGTCAGCTCACGTGGTTACTCGCCTACAGGGTGTCCAGGCCATGAGATGGGCTGGAAGACATGTTGCCGCGGTCATCCATACTATATACTCCCCAGAAAAATATGAAATCCTTTTCAATCGGTCTCCAGCGCGTTGGAAGTAAGTCTATCTCTCCTTATCAGTCGATGCATGAATTATCTGCTAAATACCTTAAAATCGTTCCCAAACTTTCGCCTTGCAGAAGCGTTGTCGATCCTGACCATTTCCAGTACGTAATGACTTAAAAAATATTTTTTGACAACATATTTCCATCTGACCTTCTACCCTGCTATGCCTTTTTTTATACAATTTACAGTGTTATTATCAAGCCCAAAACCGTGGGCGTTAATATCGAAATATCTGGCAAGGTTGGCGAAATATCGGGCAAATCTCCGGGATCTTTCGATCGTTTTTCTCGCGCAGCTAATAAAAAACAGAAAACAAGGAAAAAACCAATTCAAGTAACCAAAAAAATAAATAAAATTAGTAAAAAGTAATCCGCAACACAAAAATGAACGATCAGGGGACACAGCCGCTATGGTTGCATAACCTATATGTGAGACTATTTCTTTGGGTTTGTATTGAATCCATGCGCATTGTGCCAGAACGTCCTCAAGGAACACTATGTACTCCTTGTCAGAATTCTAGTCTTCTCTTTTTCCACTTTCTGTTCTGATTTATTATCTCAATAGTCATATTCAATCTAAGTTTCAATCACATTCAGTGATGCTTTATCAATCATATCTTCCATCAATAACCAGTTGATGCCGTCCATTACTAGTTGTAATGCTCTTCTATATCCATTGTTATTTTACAATGCCTCCTCTTTCTTTCCATTATCAATTTACAATGCTCTTTTCCATATGTTTAGTTGACTACTAGCATATGCTTATATCTTGTTTCCTCAACCACTTGTTGATCACCTCTTAAAGTAGTCTATTTAAGCTGACTTGTTAGTCAGAACACATGAAATCATCAAGTCTGAGCTCAATTTCACCGTCTCATCTTTGCATATTGCTCCTTGTTTCTGACTCCACTGCTCCAGCTAGTTTCCCCGTCATCAGCCTCTTGAATTCTTGAGCTGAAAATCTCTCACCCCTGAGAATATTCAACCCTTCACAATGCTACACCAATGGAATCACAATGTTTGAGTTGGCCAACAGGATTGATGGTCCTTGGGACAGGAATCAGGGGATGCAGAGCTAGCCAAGTGTCTGAACCACCTGATGACTGGGGGCAGTGCGCAAATGAGTAAATATGCCAGCCTACGTGATGCAAAGAGATACTCTTATAGCTACATGTGGTGCAAGATGAAAAGGATATAAATAAATTAAAAGAATTAATTCTTTTTATTTATTATAGGACATAATTTTTGGGTATTTTTTATGGGTTTTATATTTAAAATAGAGAGAATTTAGTATTAAATATATTAATAAAAATTAATATATTTAACACAAAAAGGGGCCTGATAAATCCGGGGTGGTTTATTT
>LUKR01001306.1:0-13535 GCA_019395275.1 Puccinia brachypodii
GGGGGTTTCCTGGGTCCTGGCCTGACTCATCCATTCGGATCCTTCGTCAACAACTGTTCATCACACAATCGTCAGGCTGCACCAGCACCTCTGATGTGACCTCATTTGACAAGGTCCCTCCATCTTACATAATCAAGTGTAAAGAAACTGGTTAGATGGGGGAGGGGAAGGTCCCAACGGGACGGCGTCCCCTCCAAATAAAGAGGGAGTTGGTCAAGGACATTGAGTTGCCAGATCCTCCGATCAAAATTTTGAAAGATTTTCGTAGGAGAAGTGCGTCTGTCACACAGATGTCCCTGCCAACAGGCCATCGGGCCCACGGCGGCCAGGTAATTTGCATGAGTTAGTACTTTTCACACGTGCGACCATATTTCTTTCTCCCAACGGCCTGGGCATCTCTTCAACATAGAGACGATTCCACTGCATTGGTTGAGTATAGTAACTTGTATCGAATCAGTAATTCAGCAACCAATCATGTCAAGATTTATTACAGGATTATAGTGGTTGGTGGGGTAGATAGAGCGAGATCAAGGTCGTCGATGACACATAAACAAGCGCTTTCTAAGATGGGGGGGGGGGGTGGTCTCTAGATATACAGTGGTGATGATGAGTGCACGGGCCTGACGAAGCCATATGTTCTCTCTGATGGTAGTCTTCACCGGAGCACGCGCGATAGAGCGTATGTTTTGTTTGTGGAAATTCGACGTCCGGTTGGGATTATCTCGACAGTGTCTCCTCTTCTCGCACTACTCTTTTCGTCATGTACTGTATAAACCACTGTCTTCTTAATCGCCTGAAAAAAAAATAGTCGATCAACATCAAAAATTATTGGGAATACAGAGTGATTCTTCCTCGTCTTGTTTGTTTTTTTCTATCTGTTTTTTTTTATCGGAGATCGAGTGTCTGAACTGACCTTTGGAACCACCCGATGAAGAACATGCGTAGTCCTGAGTACCTTGACAGTTTTAGGTTGGACGCCGGATTGAATGACGAGCCCGACGACAGGTTTGACGATAGCCTTGGTAGTTGCCAGTAGTGACATCCTGATCAAACCGAATTATGTAGTCTGTGCTTGGTGGCCGATTGGTGTTGATGTGTAGTCGGATGGGCGTGATGCGGAAAACCGGGCTGGTGCGCAGCGCAATCGCGGCTCGGGGCACCTCAAGCCCCCGACGGGCCCCGAAACCCTTCCAGCGCGCAACCACGCGGCGGGCGGGGCGGAGATCCTGGGAGCTTCTTTGGGATTAATGCCAATGCTGTCATGAAAAAAACAAGCAACAACCAGCAAGAGATGACCAGAAGTGTGTATGATGTATCTATCTATCTAGTGTGTTTCGGTAAGGTGACTGCTGGTTGGGTGTCGGTCGCTGTGGTCGGCGGGACGTCGATATTCAATTCAATTCACTATCCACCTTGGCCCGCGCTGGGCCCGGCCGATCGAAAAACATTCCACTGGCCACCCTCAGCCAAACACACACCAGCCAACAAACACCGGAAGATCGAGAAAGAACCGAGAGTTGCTGACTGGAAAACGACTCACGATCGACCATGAAGTACGCTAAGACGCCCACTCAAGAATTTAACAGGTTGAACTGATACTCGTGGCTTTCTATCTCCAGTATCTTCGCTAATGAAGCAACCCAGGAGCGAGCTGAGAATGCTAGACTGTCTTCTTTCGTTGGGGCCTTAGCGCTAGGCGATCTAGTCAAAAGTACACTAGGACCAAAAGGTTCGTAAAACTATGTTGGACCTCACAAGAATCTTGAATTGACAATTTTCCTTTTTTTTTTGGGTGTGCCAGGAATGAACAAGATTCTACATTCGACTACTACCGGTGATATCACCGTCACTAACGATGGAGCCACTATCCTCAAGAGCGTCCCGCTAGATAATGCCGCCGCTAAGATCTTGGTCAATATCAGTAAGGTACAGGATGATGAAGTTGGTGACGGTAAGTCTACTCTTGGAAAAAATATATTTGTTGTTGGCTGGTCTTTCCGACCAACATCAGACTTCTGTTCATATTCTTGTTGTTGTTATTTATTTATTTTTTCCTTCTGCGATGAGTTAGGAACAACCAGCTGCTGTGTTCTGGCCGCTGAATTACTCAGGGAAGCCGAGAAACTAGTGACTACTAATCGCGTGAGTGGGTGGTCAAGAGGGGCATTTTTTTGATGTACACTATATCGACTGGGTTTTGTTTTTTGTTTTTGATGAACCATGAAAATTTCTCTGGTCGATCGATCTATCATACACTTCTCTCAGATACATCCTCAAACAGTCATCGAAGGCTTCCGGATCGCTAGTCGGGTGGCATTAGACGTTCTTGACAAAAACGCCCGAAACAACTCGTACGAACGAAAAAATTTCGATTTCCCTCCCCCTTTATTTCTTGAAAAACACACACACATACAATGGACATTGAGTAAAAATCTCTCGATTCAATGAATAAATCGCTCAACTTTATCTTGTCATTTTTCTTTAGATCCAACCCAGAGGCTTTCCGAAAAGATTTGGTTAACATTGCCAGGACAACTTTATCGTCAAAAGTATTAGCAGCCGATAAAGATTATTTCGCAAATCTTGCAGTGGATGCTGTCCTTCGCCTAAAAGTCAATACATTTCCAGTCGTACATTTCTTATTGCAACACAGTTTGACGGGCATCTCCTGATCTATTTTTCTTTACATCTATCGATAATGTTTTCAGGGGTCAACCGATTTAGATCATATCCAAATCATCAAAAAAGCCGGTGGTCAGCTGACCGATTCGTACCTCGATGAAGGCTTTATTTTGGACAAGAAGATTAGCACGAACGGGAACAAGTGTTTAAAGAATGCCAAGATCCTGATCTCCAACACTTGTTCGTTCGGATCTTTCCTCTTTTTTCAGCCTTTCTCGTCTGCAGTTGAAGTATATTCACTAATGACTCGGTGGACAACCGTGTATTGTTGGTTTGTTTGAATAGCTATGGATACCGATAAGGTCAAAGTCTTTGGAGCTCGGATCCGTGTCGGTGGTACGGCGGCATTGGCCGAACTCGAACGCGCTGAGAAGGTATGTCGAGTCCAACTCAAAAACGCTCCCGAGGTTCTACCTTCTGTTTTTTCTGGCCAATCTAATACATACTTTGGATTGTGTAGGAAAAAATGAAAGCCAAAGTTGCAAAGATCGCAGCCCACGGAATAAACTGTTTCGTGAACCGTCAGCTGGTATACAATTACCCTGAATCCTTATTCGCAGAAGCAGGTATTATGTGTATTGAGCATGCGGATTTCGAAGGTGTGGAGCGATTGGCTTTAGTCACTGGAGGTGAAATCACTAGTACTTTCGATCAACCTGAGATGGTTAAGTTGGGTCACTGCGATTTGATCGAGGAGGTTATGGTTGGGGAGGATGTGGTAAGTCTTTTCTCAAATCAAAGCCATTCAGAGAAAAAAAGGTTTTGTTGGAGTTTATGTTAACTTGCTGTACTGTGGGGAATAATAGCTTATCAAATTTTCAGGAGTAGCAGCTGGAGAAGCATGCACGGTAGTGATCCGGGGGGCGACGGCGCAGATGATAGATGAAGCAGAACGGTCGTTACACGATGCATTAGCCGTGATTTCGCAGACGGTTAAAGAGCCAAGGGTGACTTATGGAGGAGGATGCGTGGAGATGTTTATGGCTAATGCAGTAGATGATGAAGCTAAAAAAACTAACGGTAAAAAAGCTATTGCCGTCGAATCCTTCGCCCATGCTCTTCGTCAACTTCCTACCATCTTGGCCGATAATGCTGGTTATGATTCGAGCGACTTGGTCGCTCAACTTAGAGCTGCTCATTACGCTGGTCAATCTACCATGGGCCTTGGTTCGTCCATTCTCCCATGTCTTCTTTTAATGTCCTCATCGTCTTTTTATGAATTATTATTTTTTAATCTTGATCCGTCTTTTTACTTTTTTTTTTCTAGATATGCAACAAGGGAAAGTCGGTTCAATGGAAGACTTAGGTGTATACGAATCATATAAACTTAAACGACAAGTCGTTCTATCTGCCAGTGAAGCGGCTGAAATGATCCTCAGAGTCGATGATATCCTTCGTTCTACACCTAGGAAACGTGATGGGCATTAATTTTTTTTTACCACAAATCAATTGATATCCAAAACAAAAAAACCTATATCTCGCTTTTGTCCCATATCTTTTCATTCTGTGTTTTCTTGATCTCCTCTCCTCTTTTTCTTCTTCGGTGAAGTATTCGAGAAAAAAAAAATGAACAAATCAACTTACCATCTCCCCCCTTGGCTCCTCCCTCCGATTTTATTTATTCATGTCATAAATAAACAATATACCGGGACTTTCGGTATTCTTGCCTGCACCTTTTTTTCCAGCTTGGATGTTGGTGGGAAGCAGTATGCAGCTCATAAGAAAACCCCAACAAAAAGCCAACAAACAAGATCATCTCTCGGTTTCAAGAGATAAATATGGTTGGACCCCCCCTGATGGAGCGCAGCAGGTGCGAGCTGGCCCGGCAGCGCAGCAGGCCTCGGTAGTGGCCCCCCGCCGCCACAGGCCGAGTCCAGCCTGGCGGGTGTCGCCAGAAAACGCAAAACTGGAAAACCACAGTCCCGAGCGATGGCACACCTTCCACTGGCCAGAGCCATCAGGACCAGCAAGAACGTGCTCAACAGTATCCCCCGACGAACCTACGCCACAGCCTCCCCTCAACTGATCTCGCCCACAAACGAGATCTCTGTCCCCGCTCATCGGACCGCCTACGAGTGCAAACCTCTCGACGAGGCTGACCCTCAATTAGATGGCCTTGGTTACCCTCGTGTCGAATCCTTCTCTAGGCAGTGGAGAAACCCTTATGCTAAATGGGACGATCCTCAGGAAAGATGTAACTTCAATGAACCGGTATGTCTAAAAACCCTTCCCTCTCAGCCACCTCGAATGATGTAATTCACAATCGATCACTCCGTTACCCCAACTGACGTATTCTCTCATTCTTTTTTTTCTCAAGTTACATGCCGAAGAGGAAATGATGGGTATCTGGGCCCCAGACGTCCATCGTATTTCGGTCCCTAGTGCGCTCATTAACATGGCGGTTGCATTCACAGGATTGGGAGTCATACTCGTCTCAGCTTCTTACTTGGCACCTTCTTCACCAGTCGTAAGTTCCCCATAAAACAGACAGGAGAAATAAACACACACACACACACCTGAATTTTTGTCGGAGATAGTATTGAGCAATTTGTTTTTCTTTTAGGTTCCCAGGACGTTTCCGTTCGATGGTTTGACTCGAGAACTCGGTGGTCCAGGGCAAGGAGTAAGCACAACCACCCCACACCCCACACACAGTTCGTAGACTGATCGAGCCCTTTACCTTTTCCCGTCTCTTTCGATCAAGGTTAAAAGAGCGACATCATCTGAGGAAGAAAGCGACTGATCCCATCGTGATCTGCTGTATAAATCTTATTCCACTCCTAATCGACCCTTGTAAGGAGTACTACATGGAGTCACCTTTGACTTGATCTCTCTAACTTCTGCTTGTTACTTTACCTCAATCAATCAATCATACTTTTTTTTATTCTCGTTGAATTGGGCCATTTTTACTGTCAACCAGTCCTGATAGACATATGGGGATCGTAAATGAAGTGATGGGTGTTTTACATTACAAACCTCTCCCATTGTAAAAGTACTTGAATATCCCAAGCACGCGTATTTTTTTATATTCCATCAATACCAAATCAGCCCACTCAAAGAGGTGTGTGTAAAAATTCATCTCATAAGGATAGCATCTGGGGCATATGTTGTTCTAGCCTCTGCCGCCGCTCCATGGCGCATTACGCCTGTGACACAGCCGGTGTTTCTTTTTGAGAGCGGACCGGGGGTACAGCATGTCCTACCTTTATCTGACAGACCACCATCTTTTCCAGGTTGGGTGCTATTTGATAGGCATGCCCTCTCCCACTCAGTATAAATCAGATGGTCGAACTTGGCATAACTCACCCACAGATATGAATGTGATCCAAACTCTTGGAATAAGTTGATGGCACACCTGTTCTTCTTGCGATTGCAACGAAATCCACTGTTGCCAAACTGGTACCAATACTTGTCTGTTCGGAGACGTTTCAGCTCAATAATCGATCAATTCGATATCGAAACGAGTCCTGGTATATATCCCCGTGGCTTAGCTGAACCTCGCTAAGCATCGGAACTGATTGGACCAAGCCATTCAGATGGTCTGACATCGGCACCCTCAACTCGTGACCCGCCGGGAACCAGATACATACAATGTTCATCGTGATTATTGTCTGTTTCGCAACCTTGCCATAAGGCGAGCCCATGGTCAGTCTTGCACCAGGTCGCCTCATCGGTAGAGCGTAGCCAGACTTCCTATCATCTTCCAACAAGTAGTTCTTAAAATCCCATAGGACCAGAGCTCCTCATCGTCGTTCATTCATATCTACTTGATCAGACTGACCTCTCGACACTCATCAGTTTTCCCCAAGGTGGGTTTGCTTTTCCTGAAGATAGTAATGGATTGCTTCCCGAGAGTCGATCTGATGTTCTTCGTTATGCAGGCAAAAAAAGTCAACGCGGCCACCTCAATACGTAAACTTTGATCAACATGAAAACTCTACTTCGTTCGAGCTTCTCCATCCTCATCATCACACTTGTAATGGTCATTCAAGTGCAGGGTGTACCATCTTTTAAGAAGGCTTTCAAAAAAGTGATTGATACCTCCCTTGTCAGTGACAATGTTCAACGGTTTTTTTAAGCTCACATCGAATACTGAACATAGTTGCTGAACAAACCCAGTATCCACGAGAAACATTTATTGCCAAACAAGTGGATGTTGAGCCGAGACCGGTGCCGGTAGTAGTAGGGGGTACGAATTTCCTCAAGCTTACTCCATCGGGCAACGCTTGGGTTGTCAAAAGTTGTAAACGAAGGGCAGTGAATTTTAAAGTCCGTAGATCCGAACAAGATGGATTCCCTTATGCTGGAATGATCCGACCGGGAAACGAGATCACCCTACCAGAAGCCGAATTCACCACTTCTCATGACTTGGTCGTCAGCGTTATGGGTCTGGGTAAACCGCCATGGGTATTTCCAGTAGAAGAATAATTCATCGTCGAGTATCTGATTTTTTTATATATTTTTAAATTGGCGGTTGATTCTTATGTTATAACATCTTCTATTCTATTGGCACTACAAAATTGTTGCCAAGCCATATACTCTATCTTATTATCATCCCTCCTATCTATTATCCAGCGCTAATAATAAGCTGGGGGACAGTACTTTGGGCAACAAATTTAGTGATAAAATGTTTTTTTTTAATAGCTATGAGTATGTTGATTGATTCCCTTTTGCCAATCACCCCACACAATAAAATCTTTCCAGTTTAATAACACAACAAAAATTATTTAATACTAGTATATGTCTCCAATTTATTTGGGAGGGGTGTTATTTGAACCTTGTGTGGAGTGTTGAGGTCTACCATTGACACCGGGGATACATTGGATGTCAGTTTTTGAATTGTTATTGATGCCAGTGGTGTATTAAGTTTGAATTGTTTGTTTGGCCAGCAGAGGGTATCTTTTTAGTTATATGTAAACAAACAGTTAAAAAAATATCTAAAATTTGAGTCAATTCCCAAACCTCAAATTCTTTTATGCTGAATTACTGTCCATAGATTTTGAACAGATGTAGCTAGATTATTCCACTCTACTGAAATTCATATAATTCCTATACGTTAGCTTCCTACAACTGAAGATTCGCGTTTTTGTAGAAGTATCTTAACTCCTGTGTGGAAATCCCATGCAAATTTCATTTCTGTAGGAAGTTGTTGTATTAGGGTATCTAATAAAGGGATAACTTTTTTTTTTTTTTCCAAATCCTTTGGGTCAAACCCAGTTGTGGCTTTGCCCTGAAGCTGTCTTTCCTCATTTCCTAGTTGTTTAGAATTAATAATTCACTCTGAAGACATTTAGCAGAAAATGATTGACTTGGGCAGGATTTGAACTGGCTAGATTAGCTTGAAGTCAAGACACTATACTAGAAGTGTTGCCTTTACCAACTAGCACTACAGACAAAATCACATTGAAACATCATGTTGCAAAGCGCTGTTGCAGATTTTTGCTGCAACAAGCATCTGCCAGGGCCCAAAAAAATGCTGTTGCAACACTGTGTCACAACAAAAAGCTGTGACCGTGTGTTGCAACACAGGTTTGCAATGGGATGTTGTCTGTAGTGTCCATGCCTGATGTGTGAAGATCCAGACCACTGTGGATTATAACAATTCGACACAGTTCCATTATTTCCACCTGGTAGTTTCTGCCATCTAATTAAGCATTCTCTCTGTATCATGTGTTACACACCCTTGGTATCCATTCTCAAGTAGACTTGAGTACTATGAGACCAGTCTATAAACTCTTCTATTAATCTCTCCATTATCCACAATATCTAACAAATGAAATTGAATATAGAAACTCGATTCTGAAGAATCATATTGACAACTTCTAAAGCTCCCCAGATGATCTTGATAAGACTGACGGGTGGTTGAAAAACTGGATAAAAAATTATACATATCATGTAGTAAAAATTGAACTAATAAGGAGAAGAAAAAGGTGGCAAGGCAAAGTTTTTGATCCCTAGAATTCCTATCTTGATTCTCATGTTTGTTCAATTTTTCTTGAGTTGAAAAACAGGCAGTAATGAGATGAAATTTTGGTTGTTAGCAAAGAGTTGTGTGGATGAACACAAATTATCAAGAGTTGGTGTGGGTACACTTACAAGAAGTTGCATGCTTTGTGCAGTACAATCCAGAGTAAATCGAGTACTTCTTGAACAGTACAATAGAAGACGTACGCCGGTAAACTGAGAATTAGTCCAGCTAGTAAAATTGCCCATTTCAAACTGGGGCCACAAAAACCTTCTAACGGTTCCAATCCCGATGGCCATAAGATAAAATCTACTACCAGAGTACATATTTCTTTCCGGATGTCGATCTTGTATGTTTCAAGGGTGATATTATACACACATGTCGTTCCTAAGATTCCGATCAGGAGACATAAGAGGAACTTGAAAGCTATGAACATATTGGGTCATCGTCAATCTGGGAATAAGCGCCATTATATAGCAAGCCAAGGACAAATGACTAGACCCACCGTTCATTCTTGATTAGTAGATAGTATGACGTGAGAGAGCCAAGAGAATTGTTGGGTCGAAGTTTCTAAGAATGATACGAATGTGAAGGGTGGATAGATACTGTGAGCAGGGCAGCATGTCTACTATATAGTGTTTTCTTTCTTTCTTTGGCTTCTGGAATACATTGTGACTTGCTTGATGACAATGGACTATGTCAGCTTCCGAGAACCTTTGTTATCCAACTTGCTGAACAGTCTCAAGAGACCCATGTACCAGACATTTCAATGATGATATTCCTTTGTAGTCTTGTGGAGCTTCCTACTGGTGAGCATCTGGGCTACGCAGTGTTCTCTAGCCTCCTCCTCGAACATCAGTACCCTGTGGTTCTAGCACAACTGTGAGTATTTCTGTATGGCTTGAACTCTCCCTTGTCCTTCTGATGCGTTGCTCGGTGCTTGTTTCCGAACTGAACAAGGGCTGCTGCAGGTGGGTCATGCACTGCGCCCAGCCATGAAGGGCTTGCAGCTCGAGTACCATGGGCGATCGAAATGGTCAACAGGAACCGAGGGCATGGCGAACCACCAACAACCATCGACTGGCAAGATGGGTAAGTTCGTCTCGCCCGAAGTCTGCTGGGACACTCTTGCTGATTTTCCATCGATCTTGCCTGACAACCCCCGTTGCGCCGAATGGTCCTGGGCCTCGTCAAGTCGAATGGTGCGTCAAAATCTTACAAGCGTATATGACTGACTTCCAGCATGGACCGTGATACTATCTGCTGAGACTTGCTTCCCCGATCAAATCGGCGCGTTTCTTTTTTCGAATACGCCACATTTTCTGTACTTGTTGATGTAGCCCAATATGCGCGAGACCGATGGCTTCGAGCGATATCAATCGACATCTAGATAGTGATCATTTCGAAGTGAGGAGAACAGCTCACAACTCAGAGCCCAAAGCCAATAACGTCCAGTCTACCTTAAATTTCCAACGGGAAGGACCATCTGAGGCCTCAAATAAAGTTGTGACTGCATCGAGAATTAAACGCCCTCATCCGAAAACTCAGGACAGCTCTGACCAGAAAACCACTGTCGACTTATCATCGTCGTCCCCTCCTCCATTGTTAGCTCCAACACTATCCGATTCAAGAAAAAAATCACGCCCCAATAATTCGGACCCTTCTTTCATCAAACCATCTCTCCCTACCCCCTCCAAGTCGAGTCCCTCAACGTCCAATAAACCTTTAGCTGAGAGAGTGCGACCACAGAGACTCGAGGAATTTCAAGGTGAATGGAATTCTTATTTTGACAGGAAGATATTTTTAATTAATCAGATTTTCTTCTTACTTAGGACAAGCACATTTAAGAACAGTATTACAAACGATTGTGAGTAGTGGAAATTCGATTATCTTATGGGGTCCACCAGGTTCAGGAAAAACCACACTAGCTAGATGTTTGAAGAATGTATTAAACCAACAAGAAGAGAATAGGGATAATGATCTAAAAAATAAGAAGCAGAAGAAAAAGTACGAATTCTTTGAACTCTCGGCTACCGAATTCTCGACTGCCGAATGGAAAAAAATCTTGGAGCTTCATCATCTCTCTGCTTCATCTTCTTCATCTAACTTGCCTCAAAACGGATCAAATAAAAAAATTGATAGCTTTTATAAGAGTAGTATTAGCTCTTCTAATACGACTACCACTTCTATTCCTATCATATTTATTGATGAAGTTCAAAGATTGAATAAATCTCAACAAGATCGTTAAGTTTGATCACTTTTTACTACTTGAATGAAATCGTATGCTTACATCAAATCCGATGTTCTACTTTTTAACAGTATTTTTACCATTTATAGAAAGTGGAAAATTGATCATGATTTTTGCGACGACTGAAAACCCATCGTTCCGATTAACGACCCCCCTCTTATCAAGATGTAGATTACTAACACTAACCCGACACAGTCCCGAAGACCTGAAACTGATTCTAGAGCGAGCGCTTGAGATCGAAAAATTATCATCATCTATGGACGTTAAAGTAGATTCACAGATGATCGATCTCTTATCTAATCTCGCTGATGGCGACGCTAGAGTCGCTTTATCTAACCTCGAAATCATCTTAAATGCTCTTAAGCGTGACCCTCATTTGGATCATCACGCTCTAAAGGAAATTATTGGCAAGAAATTCTTACTCTATGATCGGTCAGTCTTTTTTTCCCCGTCTAATTCACGTCTCTCTCTCTACATCTTTACAAAGATTAATAACTTATTTCTCATATACTACATAGGAATGGTGATAATCATTACGAATTGATCTCGGCTCTTCACAAGAGCGTCCGAGGAGGTGACGCTGATGCGGGACTCTATTGGCTGGCAAGGATGCTTGGTACGGCTTTTCTTTTCTCCGTGCACAATTTTTTAATTTTGACTCAACATTCTTTTTTTGCGTGTGTGTGTATGTGATGTTCTTGTCAATCGAATAGAAGGCGGCGAAGATCCTCTTTATGTGGGTGTGTTGGACTCCCAAATTCACCCGTGTGACAAAAAAAAAGAGGGAAAGAAAACAAATCACCAAGGATTCCTGGTGCAAAAAAAAAGAGATACACTTTTGAACTAATATATGTTTGAACTTTTCCAAATTTTCAAGCTAGAAGATTGATACGAATGGCCTCCGAAGATATCGGATTAGCTAATCCAAATGCTCTAACGCAAGCTGTCAGTGCATATCAAGCCACTCAATTACTCGGTACATACATGAATTCCTTTCTTCTCATACATTTTTTTGTATAGTTTCTAACCTGACATTTTGATCGATTTTTTTTTTTCACCATCATCGTCGTAGGTATGCCGGAATGTGACTGCATCTTGGCACAAGTAGTAGTTATGTTGGCCGAATCACCAAAGAGTGTCCGGACTTACAAAGGGTAGATAACTTTCCCATTCGTGGTTTGTTATTATCCGATCTTGTACTCAACTCATCCCAATCCTTCTTTTTCGCTGTTCGTGCAGGTATAAAAAGGCCAAAGCTCTCGTCAACATCCTCCCCTCTTATCCTGTCCCGATTCATTTGAGAAATGCGCCGACTAAGATGATGAGCGAGGTGAGTTGAAATTCGTCTGTTCTATGAAATGAAATGTGATGGGCGGTACCATGTTTGCCAGAAAACATATACATATATTAACAGAGCTGACACATCACTGGCAATTACATATTGCACATCAATAGCTTGGCTATGGTGCCGAATATAAGTACGAACCCGATTATGCCCATCCGATCTACCAAGAGTTCTTGCCATCTGAAGTCCTGAATCCATCAACGAGCAGAGGAAGTACAAGTGATCCGGACACGACCAGCTATCCATTTCTGATCCCAAGATCCAAACGAGTCGATCGACAAACCTCATCCGATGATGATAATAATCATAATCAAGATGATTATGGAGATGACGGGCTCCGATCTGATCCTCAGAAACTTCAAAATGGAGACAGCATTCAATCTCAGTCCACTCAATCGTTAACTAGAGATGGAAAATTGGTCGATTTGGATCTCCTTCGTCAATGGGAAGAGCATTTCAATAATGGGCAACCGTGGATCGGTAGGGATCGTTTACCATAATGATCCCCAGGGTTTTTTCTAGGTAACTACACCCGGGTTAATATAACTCTTGATCTTCGTTGGTAGAAGCTACATCAATTTCATCTTATTACTCGTTTGTTTTCATCATTGCCCAATCGATCACCTCACCTCTTTTTCTTCTTTTTTTTTTTTTGCTGCCTTTTGGGCTCAATTTATGCTGCTTAGGTTTTTTTTTTTTTTCTTGCCAGGAATTTCATGGATTGTCAACACCGTAAAATCGAGTGCTGTCAACTCTTCTGGTATGAATCATGAGATGTGTGGCGTCAATTGATGACCAGTAACGTCAAGGCTGCTTTTTGTGTAGCTTTCACTGGAACACCAAGTACCACAACAACACCCCTTTGTGTAGTTGTAGTGCTCCAATTAGACAAAGGATAACCCTGAATCCACCACCTGGTCTAGACATTCCAGGAAACAAATTACTTTTACTGAAGAAGGCGCTTTATGGCTTGAAACAAGCACCAAAAGCTTGGCACTTGACTCTCTCTTCGTGGCTCCTTTCAGTTGGGTTTAATACAAGTTATGCTTAACCTTGCGTTTTCTGGAGCGCAAATACGTGGCTCTATGTACAGTGGCTCTATGTACAGTGGCTAGACAGGTAAAAATGGCATGTTGTTTTGGATTCCATGACCTCAGCCCACAAACCAAAAGTTACAAGACTGGGTCAAATGGTACAAAATTGGTCCCAAAGAATGATTATCAAGAAATTAAAACAAAAAAACAAAGTTAGAAAATTTGTAAAAAAAATTAAATACAAAAACTGTTTTTTTTTTT
>LUKR01001307.1:0-13533 GCA_019395275.1 Puccinia brachypodii
TATCCCGCCCAAGAGTAGTTCCACAACGTTGAATATCTTCATGGCATCAGCAATCTTCATACCCTTTCCGTTAACGTTTTTGCGGATTAGCTTGCAGACCTTGGGCTTGATTATTGTGTTTGCCTTGCGCTCCTTGTGAGTAAGTTGATCGTTTTTATAAGTCCTGGCGGTATCAATCTGTCCTTTTGCCTTTTGGATTGCTTCTTGTTGGGCTGTCTTTTTGTTGAGTTCTTGAAGCTCCCTGACAAGTGCACGCAACCGCTCCTTATTTGCCTGGATCTCCAGTTATGCTGAGTCCATCATACCTGAGTCAGACATCTGAAAAAAAAAGTAAGTTTCATAGTCCAAAAATGCAAAGAGAGAAGAGAACAAAAAAAAGAGAAAGAAAATAATGAAAAGAAATATGTACCCACTTCTCTGATGTTTTGGTGTGTCCAATGAAGGGGGTGAGGTGAGGTTGGTTTCTATTGATGATCTGATTGGCCAAGTCAGACTTTGGCTTGTGCCAAGATCTGAGGCCCGCACAACCTGCCCAATCAAGCCCCATGGGCACACTCCCAAGCCCTTGTGACTCTCCGCCAAGCGGGACTTGTGACTGTGCCCAGATGGGCTTGATAGACCATAACCTTTCCAAACCAAGCTTGGGGGTTTTGTTTCTGATATTTCTGAAAGGCAGAGGCATCCTCAACACATACATTTCTCAATTCAGCAAAAAGGGTGTAAAAACCACTTTTTGAGCCTTAGAGGGTGCACAGCCATGCACACCTCAACGCAGGGCATGCACGTTTGCGCACACCTTAACGCAGGGCGTGCACGTTTGCGCACACCTCAACGCAGGGTGTGCGCAGATTGGCAAACCTACATACAAGGCGTGCATGGCTGTGCACGCCCTGCATTGAGGCGTGGATGGCTGTGCACACCCTTGCTAAAGGCCTGCGCACGCCTGGCACACCTCATGTCTTGGCTGCCAGTGGATACAATCACAATACTGCAATAGCCCACACTACGGACAATTACGTGTCGCTGCACCCTGCAGCGTCACCTGACCTTGCATTTGGGGTCGCGGCCGCAGTGACTGCGCCTAGTTGCGCAGTCACGCGGGCCTGCAACAACAGGGTGACGCTGCAAGCCGCAGCAACACGTAATTGTCCTTAGTGCCAGCTGGAAAGGAGCTTGACCTTGTTCTCCACCAAGCAGCCCCTGGTTCAAACCCCCCATGTGACAACATTCTTCTGTGTGACAGTAAACTTTTGACCCCCTCTTCAAAGGTGTGTTTCTTGCACATGCATTCTACATTTCCCTGCACATGCATATCTCAATTTTTCAATATGCATAAATCATATTTCTAAATCTGAAAAAGGATAGCGTGCCGCCTTTTGGATGTATGTATAATCTTAGTAAGTCAGAGCAAGAAGAGTTGAAACATTATGTAGATGAAAACTTGAAAAAGGGTTTTATCAGAGTCTCTTTGTCCTCTGCGGCCGCTCCGATTTTTTATGTCAAAGTTGAAGGTAAAGTGGATCGTCCTTGTGTAGATTACAGGATTTTGAATGGAATGACTATTTGAGATTCTTATCCTTTGCCAGTCATTGCTCACCTTTTGAACAATTTGCATGGTTGCAAATTCCTTTCGAAGATTGATTTGAAAGCAGCTTTCAATTTGTTACAAGTAGCGGAAGGACATGAGTGGAAGACGACGTTTAGGACACCATGGGGTTTATATGAATATCAGGTAATGCCTTTTGGTTTGGCTAATGCTCCGGCAACCTTTCAGCGGTTTATTCAACATGTGCTGAGGGAGTATTTAGATGTATGTTGTTTTGTGTATATTGATGACATATTGATTTATTCAAAAACTAGAGAGCGACACTTACAAGATCTGACTAACATTTTACAGAAACTGCAAGAATGTTCTTTGAAAGCTTCAAAGAATAAGTGTGAATTTTTTTGTTCACAGGTTACTTTTTTGGGTTTCAATATTACGGATTGTGGTTTGAAGATGAATCAAAGAAAGCTAGATACAATTGCAAATTGGCCATTTCCTTCTTCTTTGAAGGCGGTGCAGCGTTTTTTGGGATTCACTAATTTTTATCAAAGGTTTATTCCTAATTTCTCTACAGTGGCTTGTCTGTTGACCTTGTTAACTAAAAATTAGTTGAAGGCTACATTTGATATTGGCTGTGAGGAAGCAAGGGATTCTTTTGAAGCTCTAAAGCTCCTGTTTGTAGATGAACCATTATTGATGCATTTTGATTTTGAGAAGGATCGGATTCTTCATGTAGATAGTTTGGGATACGCTATTGCAGCAATCTTGAGTCAGCCAAATTGAGACGGAGTGGCTTTACCAGTCAGTTATTTTTTGCGTAAGTTGTTGGATTGGGAGCGTTTGTGGCAAATATTTGATT
Source organism: Puccinia brachypodii (assembly GCA_019395275.1). NCBI lineage: Eukaryota > Fungi > Basidiomycota > Pucciniomycetes > Pucciniales > Pucciniaceae > Puccinia > Puccinia brachypodii. The sequence continues at coordinate 2,406 of LUKR01001307.1, forward strand.
TGGAATTGTTGGCAATTGTTTCAGCCTTTGAAGAATGGAGAGCTTGGTTAATGGATACAGATAATCCGATTTCAGTTTTTTTGGATCATTCTAATTTGTTATATTTTAAGACAGCTAAGTATCTTTCTCCAAAACAAGCACAATGGGCAAATTATCTTGATAATTTTAATCTACAGATCATCCATATCTCAGGAAAGAAGAATCCAGACAATGCGCCTAGTCAAAGGGAAGATTTTGTTGACGAGACAGGAGAGATTCCAGATTCAAGTGCCATTGCAAACAGGATGGTTAATATTTCAGCAAAATTGATAAGTCTACGCATGATTTGTATTTTCAACGTCCTAATGCGGAGATGTTACAATTTTTGATGAAGAATTATACTGATAACAATATGAAGAACAAATCTTTACGCTTAAACAATGAAGTGTTATGGTACAGGGATAGGGTTTTTGTTCCAGAAAGTTTACAGACTTGTTTGCTTGGCATATATCATGACGCGCCTATGGTAGGACATCCGGGAGTTGCAAGGACTCTTTTGACAATTTTGCGGACGTTTGCTTGGCCTGACATTAGGAAGATGGTGATGGGATATGTTCAATTGTGTGATTCTTGTCAATGGGTTAAAGCAAGGCAACATTTGATGGATGGAAAGTTGATCCCAATAGTGGCTTCTCCTCATCTGTGGGGTATATTGGCATGGATATGATTGCAAAGTTGCCTCTTTCAGCTGGTTTTGATTCCATTTTGGTTGTGATAGACTTGCTGAGCAAACTTACGCACTTTATTCCATGTAATGAGGCTTCTTTGTCAATGTTTTTGGCAAATTTATTTCGTAAGAATATTTTCAGATTACACGGTTTGCCAGACAAGATTATTTTGGATAGGGGCACTACCTTTGTGAGTAACTTCTGGAAGTCGCTGATGATCTCTTTGAACATACAATCTGCCCCATCAACGGCTCATCATCCTCAAACAGATGGCCAGACTGAGCGGATGAATCAAATTTTGGAGGATTATCTGCAACATTTCTGTTCTTATTATCAGGACAATTGGGATAAGTGTTTGGATTTGGCGGAATTTTCCATAAACAATATGGACTCTTTGAGTTTGAGAATTTCTCCGTTTTTTTCACTTATGGTCATCATCATAAGTTTAATATCATGACTGATTCGTTTGGGAGCCAGGATTTATCTGATTTTGTAGTGGATTTACAGACTACTCAGGAGACGGCAATGGCTTGTTTGCATCAAGCAAGGGTACGACAAGCTAAGTATTATAATTTGGGGAAGCGTGATTCTCCTGTGTATGAGAAGGGGCAGAAAGTGTTGTTGTTGCGGAAGTTTATTCAGTCCTGTCAAATAAATAGAAAGTTAGATTACAGATACATCGGGCCGTTTGTGGTACAGGAAATGGTTGGTAAGAATGTGGTAAGGTTAGACATCTCTAGAGAGTATCCAAAACTCCATCCAGTTTTCAATGTGGGGTTAGTGGTGGCCTATGTAGGAACTAACTCTTTGATTGACAGGAAAGTTGATGATGGCATAAAAGAACATTATTACGAGGCACTTGGTCATGTAACCTGTTTTGTTTGCCGCAAAACTTAACAAAATTTCTGAGAAAGCTCAGAACATCCTCTCACATTAGCCATCCACCAGAAGAACCCTGGTCCAGTTTGAAATCAACAGGGTTGAGAATTGGCCCATTTCAATTTGGCCCAATATGTTCTCAGCCAATACATATCAAAATAATTCAATCAAAACCCTCCAAAATGGATTGGAGAAGAAACAAAGATTCTCCTTTGGGAATGTAGAACCCTGGAAATAACTTGGCATTGCCTCATAATATCCTGACTGCGTAGCTGTATCTGTGGTTACAGTTACAACTGTTTCAGCCCTTGGGATACTAATAACCAAGGCCTTTGGCAAAGCTTCCACCCATCCAAAAAAGCCCAAAGCATCAGTGTCATTTGAACTGCAAGCCACCCTCAGGTGTGTGGCTATATAAAGACTCCTTTATTGAGTGCTTAAACCCCAGAATTTCACCCACTACACTATATATACTACCATATACCTGAAGCCAGCATTTCCAACCATCTCCCTTATCAACTCCAGCATTCCAAACATGAAATTGTGCTCCTCTGTTCCTGATACCTCCAGCCTTAACCTGTAGCCCTTGCCCTTAAAAGATCTCATCTCCTTATTCCTGTAAAATTGGTCATTTCTTACTTTCTGTTGCATAAGTATTGCTCTAGAAATTACCCAAATTCACTCATCCCCAATTCCTCCTTTAGAATTCAGAGTATTGATAAACACTCAACTCTAGGCCTCTTAAAAAGTAATATTGTGAGGCTGTAATTTCTTTGATTGTTTTACGAACAATCCCCCTTTTTTTGTGAGTTTAAATACACTATAAACTTACCCTTTTACTGGAAAAACTACTAACATAATTATTAGGACAGGAAGAGTACTATATTTTACATCTATTTTCATATCCAGACCTTACACAAAGAAATTCAACACTCAGCACAATCTCATTGCTGTGAAGTCCCTTAGCCGTGGTTGTCATGCAAATTTTGTTTGATTTTTTTTGTAGTTACATTAAGCTTGTTAATTTCTTTTGTAAGATTATTTTCTTGAACTCCATAGGAATAAAGTATCAATTGAGTCTTGAAACATAGTACCCTTAGCATCTGCGCCTGAAACCGCTTGCATTTGATATTAAGTTGTCCTGCTGATTGCTGATGGCAGCCTCCTCCTTCATTAATTGCATCTGAATGCATACTATCACCATGAATTTTCTACGTGCCTTGCACAGCCTTTACGCCGAGTAGCAATGCACCTGCTGCTTTTCTCAACCAACAGTCTACAGAATATTGCACATTTTGTCAACTTCTGTGCACTGTTGGTCAGACAGCTGGTGAAGATCAGCTAATTGCTCTGTTCTGTCATGTACTGTTCCAAAATACTAGAGGCACTACTTCATCAACATGTTGTCCGCTGCAGTCTGTTACTGTACAGCAAGTTGATTATTTACAAGGCACAATAGATCAGAAAACAGATTTCATTGCACATACTTTGACTTGAGAGGAAAAAGAGAAAAAAACTGGAGAGGAAACATACAGGGAGTGTGATGGATAAGGGAATGTGGGTGGAGCTTGTGGAGATGAGCATGTGAATAAAGAGGAAAGTAAAAAACATCTGAGGACACATGAGCTGAGAGAAATAAAGAAAAGGGGATGATAAAGAACAAAGGGATCAAAACATTTCTTTGTCCTCTTCCATCTTGACAATTGGGTTTTGATGCGCTAAAAACTCACATTTTTCTTCAGAAGAATTACCTGTTGTTTGGCTGGGAGATGGTGTGGATGTGTGCAACTTCAGGGTTATTGTTGAAAGTTTCTTGAATTTGAGGAAGGATTGAGTGAAAGTCCACAATTGTGTTGAACACCGGAGGCCCAATATTGAGGGCTTTCTTGTTGGCATAGCTGAGGGTGGCCAAGAACTCCAGCGCGTACCAATCTTCAGGTCAACCAATTGGTATAAGCACATTGGGATTGATAACCACTGGATTGGCCCTTTGTCATGGTAGCATAGTTTCCTTGACTCCATATGTTACATTCTTGCAAAGGGTTGTGGCTGAAATGCATTGGGCCCTGCGCTTAGCTTCAATACAGTCAATAAATTTGATGGCTTTCTGGGAGTGCCAGGCAGGAACCTGGTGAAGAAACTGGTGTGGTGAACCTTTCTGTCCTTAGAAAATTTACAATTTTTTTGTTTTTATTTTTTTTATTATGGACTGACAAGTATTCCATACATGAATGAAGTAGTCACAAATTAGGTTAGATTCATACTCTTTTTTTCTTTATTTGAAAATTGCACTAATAATTATTTTAGTTGTTCAGGGATACATTTAAATGGTTGTCAGGTGAGCTGATGCTGAATGCATGAGAAGGTGACAAGATGCTAGGTGACAGCACTGAAATGACATCACATGATCCTGCAGAGAAGTTGCATAATTCTTTACACAGCACAAATTGGAGGCCCAAGCATGATCAGGGGTATATATGCACACTAGAAGTATTAAGGCAGGTAATATGGGTCACATCCTACATAAGTGGAGGTGTTGCTAGGCAGCCCAGACATGTATGAAATCATATGTATGCAGCAGTTACAGGTCACCACCAGCAGATATACCTCACCTGTATCACCTCTTCATGCATGACATCATATGCACACAGCAGTTGCAGGTCACCACGAGCAGATATACCTCAATTGTGGTCCCTGCAGCAAAATTACCTCACATGTGTCTATATAAGGAGCTCTCTCCTCTGGTATTTTTCATCATCCATCTACAGATCAGTTGTAGGGGGGTCACATTACTATAGTGCCACCCATATATTCATTTATTGTACACATATTTTTATAACTTTATTTACACAAGCAATCACACACAGTATATTTTTATCATCAAAACATCCAATTGGTAGAAGCATTTGCTCCCAGAGCCCCATCATCAGTAAACAGTTACCTCATTGAAGCCCCATGTAGTACAGTACATACCTTGTACACACTACTATCACTCAAATAACCTTTCCAAGCCAAGCTTGGGGGTGTTGTTTCTGGTATTTATGAACGGCAGAGGCATCCTCAACACATACCTTTCTCAATTCAGCAAAAAGGGTGTAAAAATCACTTTTTGAGCCTTACACCGGTGTGTCATTTCACATAACAATTTTGTCCTCAGAGTTAACATCCTTGTCATCAAACGGCTCAATGAAGCACATTTCAACACCTTGTTGTTGAAGGTAGAGCTGGCGAAGTGCAGATTTTTGAATGTTTCTAACAGTCATTGTGCTGCAAGCATATGGGGTTAATCAGGAAACTAGGCAACTCACCCACTTCAAAGTTTGCCTCTGAGTTTTTTTAGCCTGGTCAGCAGCCAGGGTCTCCTTGCTGTTCTGGCCGCGTTTGTAGTATTGGCGCAAGCTCTTGGTGTGTCGCCAATAAATGGCCATCAGAATTAACTTGTCCATGTCCAAGTTTGAAGCTTCATTTTGAACCAGGACACCAAATTGGCCATAGGCAAGACCCCACTTCCAGACCCAAATAAAGAACTGGCACATTATTTGATTTAACCAGTCACAATAGTGCTTGTCCCAATCCATAGTGAACCAAGTAATACCCCTGCGTTACATGGTCCCATGGATGTAGTTGACGTAGTCTTGATTGATTTTGGAGTTGCTTGAGATTTAAAAAAGGTCACGCTGCTGAATTTGTATCCCAGAAGAATTGCTGGGGACATCTGGAAAAAACCCAGAAAAACCTTTGATCTTTCTTTGCTTGAGTACAGATGGCAGGTCTGGTACTTGGCATTTTTGCGGTTCATCAAGCAGCTTGCCAAATTGTAACAACTGGCCTGGTTTGATTTTTAGATTGGAATCAGCACATTGTGCACAGTAATATGGGTTTTGAATAGTAGTTTTAACTTACAAGTAACATTTTGCTGCCATGGTCAAGCTCAATGCCATCAAGGTCATGGTTGGAGGAGTTGGCCTTTTTCTCCAAGCTTTTAGGGGTTATAGACTTGCAAGCCCAAGAGGTCTTTGCAGGCGGAGTGCCTTGATTGATTGAAATATTATGGAAAATTGATTTCAACACCTCTATCTATTCCTTTAACCTTTGATTCTTGTCCTCAACGGCATGGAGGGGACTAGGATCCAAGGGTGAGGACAGATTCTGGATCATTCTGGGAGCAGGGTTCCGGATTAAGTTGGGAGGGGTCTGGTTTTGTGCATGGGTTGAAGGCAGGAAACCCGTTGAGAGGGAGGGAACACAAGTAGAAGCTTGGGTAAAGTTTGAATTAATGTTTGGGTGTTTTTTGGGTGTGGAGGTGAGAATGTGTAAACTTGGGAGCTGGATAAGACAACAATGTGTAGGCAATGAGGGTGTCAGTGAGCCTCACGTTATGCTGTATTAATGAGTGTGGAGATCATTTCAACACTACTTGGCAACCTTACATGTATATTCATGCATATAAATGAGGTTGCAAATGTGAGTAAGCTGCATACAGTTGTGGTGAATATCCATATACAAATTGGTTTATATGTATGATTAATCACAAGTTCATTTAAATCTGTGATTTGTGGATTATGTACATATTGTGGTGAGACAAATCAAGATCAACAAGACACTCTAGGACCCAGGGATCAACTCTAATCCAGAAACCAACCACACCATTGGGCTCAGCACCCTCAGTTTACCTAGGTCAGCCATCCTCACATTTCAAGATACTCCCCTACTTCTTGGAAAACATCACAACAGGACCTGGATATCACCCTTCTTCTCCAATGGACAGTCTCAGGACCCAAAAATATCCCCAGGACCCTAATACTATCCATTCCCTGCACCCTCAATTTATCTAGTTTTCTCCTCATGATCAGTAGTATATTTCTCTTATCCCATAAGAACAGATCCTTCCCTCACAACCAGTATACTCCACTCCTACATAGTCCAGATTCTCCTCACTCTTAGATACAGTACTCAAGGATTTGTCTACTTCAATATCTACTCCTACATAACCACAACAATCTGCCCATCTCTTTGTTTGTACACCCTCTGCTCATCCTCAAGGATCTTTTCACCTCTTTGTTTGTACAGCTCCTGCACTTCCTCAAAGAACCGTCTTCCTCATTGTTTGTACTACCCTGGCACAACCACAGGATCTTCCTCCTTTGCACTAGTTCAAACCTTCAACCCATCAATTACTCCTCAGCAGATCATTTGTAGACATCTAGCAGATTACTCACTTGTATATAAATGACCCCTTCTTTCCAGCTCTGTTTTCCTATCATGCATGAATCTTGGGAGTTACCACCCATCTGCATCAACTCTTGATATTTCCTTTGAATGAAAACATAAGATTATTAGTTTCCCTTTGAAGATTATTTTGCCCTTTGAAATATATAAGACCCACCTAGAGAAAATCCATCCCCCTTATCCTCACATATATAAACCCCTCATCCCTCAGAGAAAGCGCATCCCTCCTCCTTACATACTTACCTCTTCCTTTGTCAGCCTTGAGGTATAAACATACCCATAGGCCTCAAAAAATAAAAAAAATAAAAATTATAATTACAACTCATATTCAAGTCTCAAGACTATCTCTTAGGAAAACCGTTGTAAATATTAATTTCATATTAAACATAAAAATCTAGGTATAAAAACACATGGTCAAAAGCCTACAAATGACCACAAAGGCCTCTAAAAGTAAAAATAAACTTTTCACACTTTACTTGGAAAAGAAAAACAAACTCTATGTACTTACATTCCACTGTATCGCCACATACTCAAAAAACAAATAATTTTGTAAAATAATCAATAACTAAAAAGTTACAGACATTTAAAGTACAGAACCAACTCAGCTGATGAAATAAACAAAGTTGATTGGTGCAAAATAAAGATAAAAAATTTTACAAGGCTTGTACAACATGTACAACCTTGTAGTTCAGCAACTATAGCCAAGTAGCCAGTTTAGGCCACATATTCTGAACCCTGAACAACCACTTAGTCATCTAACCTGTTTTGTTTGCCCCAAACCTTGACAAACTTTCTGATCAAACTCAGAATATCCTCTCATATCAGCCATCCACTGTGGTGATTCTAAAATTCCTCCAACTAATAATTATGCATAGCCAGAAAACAACCTCAAGGAGAAACAAATCCTGGAATATTATTACAGAATCAGATTCTAAACCCAAATTCACCCCAGGTCACTCACTCACATCAACCAGAAATTCCCACCAGTTATCAAGATATGGCCATCTCAAGTACCAGGTACATTTGGACAACAGCAAGCATCAGTGACACCCTCACTTACATAAAAACACAGTTCAACTACACAAGAAGAGGTCAGAACAATCCAGACACAACACACACACAGGGATCAAAGCACACAACAGAATCAACCAACCTAGTAACAGGACAAGAGTACACACAACTAGAAAGAAAACAACCATGGAGAGTAATAGATACAACTTACAAGTACACATGTTCCCATAAACAATTGATTTTTGTGCTCATCTTTGATGCTTTGTTCATTATAAATAGACCATCTATCCTTTTGTTGTTCCAGACTGATTATGGATTCACTGAATTACTAGATAACATACAGACATTATACCATCATCATATTAGTTCTCTAACTGTCCTCTAACTGTCCTCTAACTGTCCTCCATCACTGTCCTCTAACTGTCCTCTAACTGTCCTCCAAAAAGTTCTTAGTCCTCCATTGTCCTCTAAAAGACCTCTAACTAGTCCTTAACAGTCCTTCATTTGTCCTTGCATCAGTCCTACATAAGTCCTCTAACTAGCCCTTTGAATTAAGTCCTCAATCAAACATAAAAATTAGAAACACATACCCTCTACACCTCCCTCCTCTCCCCTACTCATCAGTGGAGCTCCTTAGACATCAACAATAAGCACTACTAAGACTTTGAAGAAGAAATTAGCCACACCTTTTCTTTATTTTTTCTTAGTGTTACTCTCACCCCCAGCATTAGTTCAGGAAGGCAGCTTCATTAGCACCTTTAGTAGAGCTCTTACCAGTTTCTACTATCTACCTTCCAAGCTCTATCTCACCCAAGAGTAGTTCAACACCACCAGAATAAATCTGGTCCAGTTTGAAATCAACAGGGTTGAGTATTGGACCAAAAGGTACTGAGCCAGTATATACATATCAGAATACTTCAATCAAACACTTCCAAAAGGAATTGGAGACAAATAAAATAGTCTCCTTTATGTATTTATAACTCTGGCAATCACTTGGCATTGCCTCATAATATCATGACTGGGTAGCTGTATCCGTGGTTACAGTTACAACTGTTTCAGACTTTGGGATACTGATCACCAAGGCCTTGGGCATGGCTTCCACCCAGACAAAAAAGCCCAAAGCATCAGTTTCATTGTGCAAAACTGCACCGCAAGCCACCATCAGGTGTGTGGCTATATAAAGACTCCTTTATTGAGTGCTTAAACCCCAGAAATTCACACATTCACCATAAATACCACGATATACTTGAAGGCAGCAATTCCAACCACTTCCTTTATCAACTCCAGCACTCCAACCAAAAAACAGAGCTCCTCTTTTACTGAGAATTCTAGCCATAACCTGTAGCCTTTGCCCTTAAAAGATCCCTGCTCTTAAATCCTTTAAAAAGTGTCATTTCTTACTTCCTGTTTCAGAAGTATTCCTCTAAAAGTTACCCAGGATCCCTCAAATCTTTCAAAAGACCTTTTTGGACAAATTGATTGTGATCTATTGCCAAAAAGCAATTCACTCTTCCTCAATTACTCCTTGGAATTTCAGAGTATTGATTAACATTCAAATCTAGGATTCTTAACAAGTAATATTGTGAAGCTACAATTTCTTTGATTGTTTCAATAACAATCCCCTTTTTTGTGAGTTCAAATATACTTTAAACTGACCTTTTATTTGAGAATATTACTAACTTGATTATCAGGACAGGAAAAGTACTAGATTTTCCATCTAGTTTGATATCCAGACCTTACATCCTTACAAATTTACCACCTCCCTACATACTTAGATCTTCTACATACCTTCCTCCTCATTATTCTCTGGGATTTCTCCTTAAGTGAAACCCTGGAAGAAACAAGACTACATAGTACTAAGTTTGTAGGAGAAAGAGCCACACCCTTTCTTTTCTTTTCTTAGTGCAACTCTCACATATGCTGCTATAGGCAGGAGGCCAGCTTTTTCAGCATCTTTAGTTCAACTTACACAGTTGTTAGTTTTCTATACCCCCTCCAAGCTCTATATCTCCCCCCAGAGTAGTTCCACAAGTGGTGTCCCAACAGTGGCCTTTTCTAGATACCTTCAACAAAAAACTTCAGTCTCATTAGTCTTACTCTACTCCAACCTATACTCACTTACTAGAAATTCCCTCTCCTCTACATAACCTATATAAAACCTACCTACAACTCCCTCAGATCTCCTCCTCTACTACTACTCCTAGTCTACACAACAAAGATTTTTTTATTAGTTTACATTTAGTCACCTCAAACCTTAAATCAACAAAATGTCCTCCACCAACTTACCAACCACCCCTGAAACCACTGCCAAACCTGGAGACTACAGGAACCCCTCTCCTCACTCCTCCAACTCCTCAGACCTCCCTCCTCTGGAAAATATGACAATGATCAGCCCAGTCCTTCCACTCAGAACCCACAAAACTCACCTCAACAACCTGCTCCCTCTGAACCTCTTTCAACAAGGAAAGTCAGAAACCTACCAACCTCAATCAGAAACCCAGTCAACACCTTTTCAGAGTGTGGTCACTTACAGTAGCTGTGCTGTATTGAATAGCACTTTGATGAGTATTCCAGGGTGAGTTTTGACGGAAATATTCCTGTAAAAAGGAATCCTCAATCAGTAAAGTCTTGCACTGAGAGGCTTGCTGTTAAGCGCATCCAAAACAACAACCAGTGTTAATAGGCAACTAGGAAATAACTCACCTAGGTTCATAGTAATCCATGGGGATTAAAGGATTAACAATAAAGGATACTTTAGCAGAATTGTTGATAGTAATCCGGTATTGTTGATGGGTGGAATATGAACTGTACGTCAGACTACTACGTGTTGTATAGGCTGTCACAGGTTAAATATATTCTGGGGATTAATCACTCAAAGTGGGAGTGATTAAATATTCAAGGGATAACCCAAAGGGTACCTGTAGGCGCCCACAGATGTGTGAAAGGACAGGGGAGCTTTGGGGAGAAAGATCTGCAATGAGAGATCCTCTAAGGAAAACCTAGCCTTGGGCTATATGGGTATTAGTATTAGACTAGATGTTCAGCTAGTCCTTGGACTAATTCCTCAGCTACTCTGATCCAAGAGTAGTAGATCTTCCTGGGTAAATCAAGGGTTAATATAATTATTATACTTTGAATACTAATATATTATATTAACCTCTGAATTGATAAATAATACTAAATATTATTTAACCTTTGAATGGATGAATATTATTGCATAATATTTAATAATAATAAGGAGTGTTAATACAATATTAATATTGTATTGGCGCAATGAGGAGTTAACAATAAGGGAAGGTAGT
>LUKR01001309.1:0-13524 GCA_019395275.1 Puccinia brachypodii
CCTATTTTCTGAGTTCAACTTTGTTTATCAGGCGCCCGCACGTCCCCCAATGTTGCATAAATTCATACACAATATTAAACCCCTTTTCAGTGCAGAGATTTTCACTTGAGCGTTTCCAGCTCATCACAAGCCCCTTTTTTCTACTCAGATTCAACCAACACACCAAGAAAGAAACAAGACTCAGAGGAAAAGAAGAACAATAACTGATCAACCCCGCCTACCAGCCTGGTTTTAACTTCAAGGACCCCTTACATTTTATTCATCTTCCCACCACAGTGTCAGGATAAATAGATTGTAAGTCTCCTCCCAGTGATTGCTCATAACCTTTTCTATCCAAATTCTTTTCTTATTGGTGGTCTGTTAAATCAACAATAAAAGATATTCTATATTCTCTTTTGGCAGATTTTATATAAACTGCATAAGTTTCTCTTTAAAGAGCCTTGACTTTAGTCTAAAAAATTGAGACTAGTTGGATTCATCCATCTAGGCCTTCTTCAGTTTCTTGTGAAGAGGAGAGTGTTGAGCTTTACTCCACTTTATTCTCAAGAAGTCTACAAGACCTAAGCCTGTTGAGACACTTGATAATGTCTTTAAGCTACTCCAGATAAAATAGCATAGAAAAATTAAACTCATTTCTTTTCTTCTACTCTATTTCTCCTTTTCTTATCATCCCTTGAAATATAACTCTGTGCCCCCCATCCTTGTGTCCTGCTGTCACTAAAGAGACCCAGGCTCACATCAACTCCCCACACTGGCAGCCTATCTGCTGTATACCAACTATATGGTTGCCAATGGAGGCCAAGAATGGGATGGAGTTTTTGAAAAAACTATGCAGAGATTATCCCATTCACACAGGCCTGTCATCCAAATATACTTAAAAATATTCAAACAGATAACAGAGGCAAAATAAATTGACAAAAGAATCATCTAGCCATGAATGTGCACCCAAATTTACCATTTGCCATTGTCTATCCTGCTACTGGAAGCCAGCCCAGGATATTGAGTGTTCTATATAGTTCAAGTCAATTAAAAGAGATGAAAGTTTTTCAAGCTCAATACATGCTTTTGATTGCATAAATTGACAAGTTGATGGAGGAATTTGAAAAATCAAACCCTGGTAACATGTCACATGAACAGGGACTGTCAGACTGGTTTGAAGGGGAGAAATTCTCACCACCACCTTATCAAAGTCTCCCAGCTATGGATACAATCACTGAGGCAGATTTGGATAAGAAAGACAATTTCTCTAACAAGATCATTGAGCCTAATCAACAAAAATTAATACTACTCTTTGCCAGTGATCTCAATTTTGAAAACACAATCAAAACTTCATCCCTATGTATTTGGAGTATACATATTCCAGCATGCAGGTGAGATGTCCAGATGTATTTTTTCTTTTCTTGAATGCTTGAATCAACAACAAGTTTACTGGCCTGATAAAGAACATATCAAAAGGGGATGAAATACATAAAATTGTGACAAATTACTTTGACTTGGCAAATCAACAAGCCAACAAAGACTCAAGTTTTGGGATATGAAAGACTTTGGACAACCAAGAGTTGTTGATTTAGTTTGTGTGAGAAAATTGAAAGATTGAAAAGTGTAGAACAAAATTAATATGAACAGAAAAAATTCTATGTAAGTAAGAGGAGGTGTTAGGTGGTCATATGTGATCATCAAGTAAAGAGTATATCTTGGGTAGTGGTATTCAAAATTGAAATTCATGAATCTTAACTACACAAAATCATGAAACATTTGGATGATGGAACTTGATGGATATTTTCATGTCTTTTGCTTCCCTTTAAATGGTTGAGTCCCCAAGGTTTTTTTTGCCTCCCAAGTGAGGGTTGATAAGCCCACACCCATGGTTTGGTGGCAGTGCCAGTGCCAGTGCCACCAAACCAGGGATGTGGGTTTATTAGACTTCCTCCCAAGTTTATGAAATTATCTTATATAAATTCATGAATCTCAATTTTGGATGCTACTAGTGAGATTCTGTTGATATCATGAAAAAGAGAAACCTTTGTGGCTCCTTGGGGTCAAGATAGAGAGACTGACAGGTGAATTGGGAATATAATTGATATTCTCTTCTGAAGAGACATAGTTTGCTCAACTGTGTTCTGGTGAGACACACCAGCATCCAACTTCAGTGAATCAATGTCAGAGTATTTGCATCAAGCCAGTGTTCTTTGCACTGTTGTGTCTGCTAGTGTGATTTGGTATTTCAAAGCAGTCAAATTCCAACATTGGAAGAAGATTTGAAAACCATGACACAGCACCAATTAATTTTCAGCTTGTCATTAGCTGCTTGACTTGATCTTGATTCAAGTCAACCCTCTCCCAGAAAGATGATTTCTAATTTAATCTCAGTTGACACTTCTTCTTGTTGCAAGTGACCCTGGGCTGATAGATTTACGTAGTGCATTCATCCTCATGAAGCCTAAAGAATTGCACACCAACCAGAAGTAAATCAAACCCTGACAGTGGACTGCAATACTGAGGTGTCCACTGAGCAAAGAGACTTTAATGAAAAATGTGAAATTTTGTTGAAAACCTACAAACTTAATGGTGATCTTCGATAAGAGCAATTGATGAAGTTGTTTTCTTTTGTATATACATACAGTGGTAGGATATGGACTAAACTAAGAGGTTAAACAAACACTTTCTTCCAAATTCAGTAAACTAATTCAACAAAAATTCAAATTTAAAAGAAGAAAAAAAATCAGATCGAGTTGAATTGGTTCATAAGATTCAAATGCCAAAACACTAAGAACCAGAAAAACTTACAAGCAGACCAACCTGGATAATTTTTTCGAAAATGAGATCAGATAACAAAGTCAATGAAGGCATTCAACATATCTATTGAATAGAACTGAATTTTCCCGCTTACCGACGTAAAGAGACCCAAGATTTTCGACAGAGGTGGCCTCGAGGATCAGTTGGTTTACTGTAGTTTCCACGCTTAAATTACTCGATAGCTTTTCATCGACAGATGCCAATGCTCTGGAAGCCTGTTCTGGAGCTTCGGTTATGGACTGATCCATAGTCTCTTCATCGTCTGATCTACCGCCTTCCAAGTTTTCCCTAGCCCCTTGCTTTATCTTTTCTTCTTCCTTGGAAACGATCCTAATTATTTGTAGCGGGTTAGATTTCCATGTCAACTTTGTTCTTATTTTTGTCCAAATTTGACCGCAGGGAAACACTTTGATGAGAAACGAGCTTACCATGACTGGAGGGGATCTTGTTTCAGTACATCCAAGATCGTCATGATCAACCACTTATTTTCTTTCAAAACACGCAGGGTCTGCTCGCAACATCGGCGGAAGACGCCTTCAGTTTTGGCGACTCCGAATCCATCAACTATGTCTCGGCTGAGTCGAAAAGGTACATTTTCAGGTATTGGTAGTAGTTTTCCCTAGTGGTGAAAGTGCGCATATGATTAATCGTACCCATTAATCAATTCTGCTCGTTGGAATTCGGATCCGACTACTTACACTATCAAAAGCTATCCCAAGATCAATTTGTACAACCTCTCCAGTAACTTGATCGATCAAAATGTTTGATAAATGCCGGTCTCCCAGCCCTAGGATATGACCTACTATTGAGGTAGTTGCCGCGGATCTGGTGAAGTTAAGACGCATCTCGTACCATTTCTGTGGACATTTTTGAGTTTCCAAAAACCAAAATCTCATTGCTGGTCGGCAATGTGCAATAGCTTCTCGATATCTTGCTATTCTCTCTTCAGCGGTTCCCGGAGGCTCTAAGAACCTCCACAATTTTTCGAGATTCCAATCTAGCGGTCCGTTATATCTAAAAGAAGCAGCGAGGAATGTAGGATCAACTTACTGCAAAAATTTGTCCGGCAGTATCAGTAGCTTACTTTGCGTGTGTTGGCTTTAAAATATCCATCAAAGATGTAGTGTTTTTAACAAATTCTATCAGCCCTGTATCAGGAGATAGCGGAATGACTATATAAGTCTTGAACTTCAGCCTTCTTTTTTGACATTCCGGGTCGCGTTCGAGGACATTATTAACTAGTTCGAATACCTGCTCCATGACTGCATCTTGTCGGGCATCATCACCTCCTTTGAACTAATAAGCAATTAAAAACCAAACATTTTCTTTAGCTATCGCTACATTTCGATGACAAAAGTTGAGGCTTTGAATTACGAGTTGCTTATAACGGATCCCATTCGAGCCTAGGCAAGTTGTGATCTTTGGTGCGCTCTTACCCGAGGCCACCGTGAAGTTGTTTTCGTAGCTGCTGATGCAAGGCATGCTATCCGGAGAGTAACGACGCGTTTTATCGATTGGTATACGCGATGTTGAAACTGGAACAGAAAGGTCTTTAAGGCTGTGCATCGAAAGATTCGCAGGTATCTTCCCGCGGGCACCTTGCTTAGCCTTCTTGTTTCCAATAGTTAAAGCATAAGATGCCCATTCTTTGTATGCTTTGTGGGCCATGAGAAGCTCTTGGATCACTTTTTTCCTGGGTCCATGTTGAGCTACCTCGCTAAGCACATTATTGGCCGCCTCCGCACGAGAAAGATCACTAACAGAAAGGGATTTGGGAGCAGTTATATTCGAAGTCCGTCGAGATCTAGAAGTATTTAGGTTATCGAGACAACTGGATTCTATTCCTCGTTGAAGTAACAAGATCTGGAAGATAATGTGGAAAGGATGATCTTGGCAGAGCTGAATAATTAAATGAGCAAGTGCTTTCTGGAACTCCGAACGAGACTCCTTGCTCAACCTTGCCGACAACTGATTTGCCACTGGTATGAATTTATGCGTGGGTACCGCATTTATTTGAGTAGAGATGCCTTTATTCAGGGCGTTGTCGGAGTGGTGTTCCAGCCACAGCGAAACGAATCGGAAAATGACGTCATCTTTTTGATCATAATGTGAGAGGCATGACAGATACATGCTGAGCGATGAAGATAAATAACGAGCTTCAAGTTTGGAAAGAGATTCGAGTCTATCGCTGTCTTCCTTGAAGAGTCTCTCCTTCATCATCAACATTCTTCTAGCATTTTGGTCGACTTTGGCAAGCTTTTCGGCTCCCTTGATCTCTGCTTGCAACCGTCTGGTCGATTTCGTCAACTTTTTCATCTCTTCGCAAGCGTCCATCTTGTGGTATTGTTCATCTGCAAATTTAGCGTAGGTGAATGATATCGACCCCAATGCTTCGGGATGTTTAGAGCTATCGAGACCTTGAATAGCTTTTTCAAAATATTGATCCACGATCTCCCCGGGTGAACTTAGCCGGGCAAGCGAGATCCATTCGCCCTATAGGGCACATTTGGTATAAATGGACAGTTTGTTGTAAGCGATACCAGAAGTACTAGGATTCTAGATGAAAGATGTGAAGCTCACTATCTGGCAAAGCTGTACGGCCGATTCCGGAAGCCTTTTTTGCAATCTCTGGACCTCTTTCATTATATTGAGCGCAAGTGCCTTTTCGCCTTTTGCCCATAGAACTTGAGCAAACTCTTCCTTCGCTTGTAAGACCGTGTCTGCCATTTCTGCGTTGGCCAAGCTGGAAAATGGGATAATGACGTTGACCGCAGCTTGGACATTACCGGAGTGGCGTGCCTCCTGACTAGTCTTGATGCGCAATTTCAGTTCAGCTTCTCGAGCGGCTGAGCAGCTCGCTATATCTTGGGAGACTTCTGTTCGCTTTTGCTCAGTTACCACCTGTAACAAGCTCCTGCGAACAGCAGATATTCGCTCGAGCACATCATACCTGCGCAAAGCAACCACGCAACCGTTCATAAGAAGGCCTGTTTTTCAGAATAAGATCAATGTACTTACTGCAACCCGGGAGGCAGAGAAACGAGGGACTCGAAATCGTCTTTTTGAGGGGTTTCCAGCCAATTCAAAACATCACTCAATGCCAAAGCTGACCCCAGAAGTCCAGGACTTGGCTGAACGCGCCCAGCAGTGATCTGGACTAGTTCTTTGAATTGACCTAAGAGACACCTGCTGGTGACGTCAATCTGGGAGCTCCTGTCTCGGTCTCTGTAGCAAGATTTTAAGCTACTATAAATCCTAGTCGATGAATCCATAGCCGACTGATTCGCCGCGGGCAAATCCCAAACAGAGGCACGCCATGCTAACTCAAAGGGTAGCGAAGTTGAATTTGCACTTTCGGCGGTGTGGGTTCGACTTAGATCCTGGCCGGAGTTATGCTTGTGAATAACCTCGTGGGCTAAGCGGTTCAAACCATTTCCTGAGAGGTAGCCGGCAAGTAGTGGCATTCCATCATAGAAAGCTTGTGATTTGGCAGTCAAGCCCTCGAGTAAGGCACCATGAAATCCGAAGGCAGATTCCCACTGGTGTTCGTGCTGGTAGCGCTGAAGCAAAAAGTTGGCCGGATCGGATGGTATTAGACTGTAGAATGCATCTGGCTCGGGTGAAATGCTGTAAAGGCGCTCAAGCAAAGACTGTACATCGCCGTCGAGAGGCTTTGAAACATCAATCGGAAGACCTTCTTCACGCGCGATCTCAACAAATAGGAAGGCAGAAGCTGACATCCCTAATTTAGTTGCTTGCTTGGCCAACTCCAACCATCGGATGTTTAGCCATTTATTGTTTCCGAGGGGATCCTTGCCGGGCCTTGGATGAAATCTGAGGTGAGATACCAATTCCAGAACACGAATGATAACATCTCGGTGGGTGAAGTGGGAAGCAAGTAGGGCGTGGATATGCTTTGATACTTTGGTCCTCAGATTAGTCTCAGCAGTGCCGATCTCTTCAAGTAAACAAGAATGCAGAACTTGAGGCAGGAATCTAGCTGCAAGTTCGTCATTCATTTCCATAAGGGGGATCAGTTGGACATAAAACGGCCGTGATTGAGCCCGTGAACCGACAAGAAGATGCAGAAAGGCGCGGGTCCAATGATGAGATGAGTAAGTTGAATTGATCAATGAAGGAAAGTCCGGAAGATGCTCAGGCTTGAGAGATCGGCGAACAGAATGTTCCCGACCATCAGATGTGTGGCAAATAAGCCTCGATCTTTCGGTTAACAGAGGAGCCAATGAGAAATTGCCTTCCGTAAGGCATGGCAAAATTTCAATGTTAGATGCGCTTTGCAAGAAATCTGTCAATGACCACAAGAGCCGAGAATCGGGTGTATTAAGATGTGAAACGACAATAGCGTATATCTGAGAAATAATCTCGTGCTCTGAATCCAGAGACCGCGCTTCCAAGCCGTCCTTTGATTCTCTGAGTGTTGATTCTCCTAATCGAGGTGATTTCAAGATCCCTGAGTTTTGATATAGCAATTTCAAATAGGCTTGACAGTCTTCCACTTTAATGTCGTTCGTCAAGCTTTGAGCGGATGCTAGTAAACGGTATAGGATATTTCCGGTTTCATCTGTACCTCTTGTGAAGCTGTAATTGTGCAAGTGATGTATCAATTTGAATGTCGGTCCAGGAGAGCTTCTGAGTACTGATTCGATAGCGCCTTCCTCAACTTCCACCTCATGGCTATCTGGCCAATGCAGTAACAGGCTATTGCAAAGCTGTTGGTATTCCGATCCGCCCAGTTTCCCAGTCTTCGCGACATGCCCAAGAAGCCATGTATTGAATTCCTTCGCGCAAACGATGTCTGTTGAGGGTGATGAGGTCGAATCGGCCACCTGTTTCATCAGCTCAGCCACACAAATGACGAGCTGGCCTAAGGAAGTATGGCCTTTCAGGTCCTTGTTGGAAGGCTGTAAAGCCTTTAGAATAGTCCATTTCATGAATATAGCGACAGATTGGAAAATGTCGTTGTAAGATATAAGCGGAGTTAAAGCTTGTATGATCAGGCTCAGGATTGGCAGGGAACAAGATATTGTAGAGTGTGACAGAGTAATGTAAATGCTGAGGGAGTAAAGAATTCTGACGCGATCGTTGGTAAAATAGCAGCTCGTCAATGAAGCAAAAGTCTGACAAAGGGTGTTGTATACCAAGGCAGGCTCAGTGAAAAGTGAGTGGCGATCCCCAAGCCATCTCATGCCTCGTGCGATGCACAATATCGGATAGAATGGCAAGGCAGGTTCACAGGGTGAATGCTTGCGCAAGTTGGAGGTAAAAACTTTCAGGACATTGCGCTGCATAGAATCTTGAATCACGGTATTTGAAATAATATCTAGGTCTTCAGGCGTAACATGAACCAGGCACATTAAGCGAGAAATCACTCGGACACCCTCCGTCTGCATTATTCCACGTTCGAGTTTCAAATATTTGGTCATTGTATTGATCGTTGGATCGATTAAGTTGTCGATACAGTCAGGTTCACAGTTCGCGGAAACAATTTGCGTACAAGCGCGAGCAAGTAGTTCAGCGGCTATAGCAGGCGAGCATAATCGAAGGGCTTCATCTTCTTTCAGTGCAGCGTAGCCGGCAAACTTCTTGAAGGACTCTTTATCATCGAGGTATAGAAACGGGCCAACTGCCAAGAGTTGACTGTACGATAGTTCTTCCTTCTGGTGACGTTTTAGTGGATTTCCAGTGCATAATGGACCGAAACCGAGGGGCGGCTCTTCTTGCTCCAGTTGTACTCGAGTGACATGCGCTGCGTAGAACTTGTACAGGTGAATTATCGATGTGAAGCCCAAAAGACTGGAAGCACGTCGGAGAAGCCCGTATCCTAGTTTGCAATGGATGACTTCATCAAGAAGGGCTGGCGGGTCCCCGAGTAGGCGTAAAAGCTTGTCGTAGGCCCGAGGTCGTATTTCTTCACTGACCACGAAAATATTAATCATTGATAATGACGCCGTCAACAATAGTTCCAGTTGAGTGGATGCCACGTATGTGTGAAGACGCTGAACTACTTCTCGCCAATATTCTACAAGATTTACGTTGCCCGAATGCCCCTCGAACGGACGAGACACAAAAAGCGCAGCTGGGTACCGTACTCGGTAGTCTTGGTTCTCCAAAAACCAGAGTATGAGGTCGGAAGGTCGAGAAGAAACTACATCTTGATCTTCAGCAACTACCAAAGGCGCCCAGCTTCCCTGAGGAAGGTTTAATTTAATACAGGCATCAAGCAAACAACTTAACTCGCGCTGTACCTCCCAAGATCTCAGTCTTCCCTGAAGCATTTGCAAGGTCACATATTCACACAATTGATGAGCCGTTGTCTCGACATTTTCTTGAACTCCTTCGGCGGACTTTTTCCAATGAGACAAAGTAGTTCGAACCAATTGAAGAGATAATTTGCGCACGCTGACGTTTTGTGAATATGCGTAGGTGGATAAATAAGTATCGCCGAGATGTTGAATCAGCTGGTCCCCTTGATCGGCCGTCAGATCAACCCACCCGCTAACGATGCAATCGACTAAGGGTGACCCTACATAAACCACTTCCAAACCTACGCAATCTATCATTGCCGAAAGGAGTGAAATTGGGCAGGCGGACTGAGGAGTATCGCTAGAGATCCTCGCGCAAGTGACTACAGTTCGTACGCAAACGCTGGTTGCGACTAAGGTGGCGCGTTCAGTCCCAATGCCCCCTAGACCTGTGCGAAGATTTCTTTTCATGGAGCCATCGGAATTTTCAGTTGTTCCTTCGTGCCCACCGAGGTCTTCCTCTTCTTCCTCAAAGTCAATTGTCGTTCCTGTGGCTTGAGTTTGCGCTAAATGAGCTTCTATGACATTCGCGGTGGCAGCAGACGTGGCCGATGACGAAATGGATTGTAAAAGCCCCTCGCACATCTTCGAGAATGCCTCGAGCTGCAAACGCATGGCCGGGCTAACGGACCAAATCTGGGAGGTAGAAATTCCATATTGAGGTTGTGATAGAGTGCCGTCCATGAGTGGTCCGTGATACAAGCTGAACCCTACGACTGGCAACTTTGAGCGTTGCTCCAATGAGATGCCAGATGCCGCACCTGGCTGCGCCAATCCATCAAACGGGGATGTTGTGCTGTGGTTGAACCACGGCAAAATGATCGGTTCAAAACAAACTAAAAGCTGCGCGCGCTCTGACGGTGACCATTTGGACGATCCAACCAGCTGGAGGGTTACATCAAAAACACAGACTAGATGGTTCATCATTCCTTGATCAAATGAATTATCAGAGACTTGACACGAGGCTTGGAATACTAGCACAACAATGAGCATTTTGATGATCATTTGTAGATGGGCGCATGACACAGTGGCCAATAGTTGCTCGGCGTTCTTGTGTTGGCTATCGAATTCTTGAGATAGCTTCTCCATCGATCGGCGCAATATAGTTGATATTTCACATTTTGAGCTAGAGCGAGAGGATGACTCATGCGACGGGTAGCTGATACGGAAATTTCTGGGTCGTGAAGAATGTTCTATGCTGCCAGGCTCAGGTTGATGATGCTGAGAGCCAGGAAATAATGAGGACCGAGTGGACTGGGTGGCTTTAAGATAGGCGAACATATCAGTGGTAGCACAATCAGGAGGCACTTCCATTGGAGTCGAGAGCGGAATTTCAGGCAGTTTGATTATCGTGACCAGTAATCTGTAAACAGCTTCTGCGTCGAAACACCCGGGTGAGAGTCGTCTATTTCGCTGAATGCCGCCTAGAAGATTACAAGTGGTCACCGAGCGATCAACTTCAGGCCAAGACTTACAGAGCCACCTGAGAGCGTTTCTCTCCAGAGAATAAGCTGATAGCTGCAGGTTTTCCGAGGCAAGAGCCAGACATTCCGACATAAGTATGCATACCGAATCATATGGGAATGGGGGGCCCTGCACATCCAGGTCCCGTAAAAAGCGGCGGATAGCCTCGTGGGTGGCATGGGCGGGAATTTGATGGTTTCCGAGAATGCAAAAGGCTGCATAGCTGGCTGAACGAGAACACGCCGGGTTCGTCGTGCGGTGCATCGCATAGGACCATATCTGCTCCCAATCCTTGATGCTCGGGACCACTACGCTGGGGGCAGACGTTTCTTGAGAAGACGATGGGTTTCCCGGGGGTCCAGCCTTCAAAGCAATTGGTAAAATAGTTAGCACGCGGCCAAATTAATTTCTGAGTGGCTATTACTAACATCTCTCGAAACATGAAAGAGACCCTTACGCAATGAGACATGCTACCAAAGAAAATGAAAGCCCAGTTCAACACAGCGGTATCATCGGAATGGAATAATCCAAGCACGCTATCGCTAATTTTCGAACGGGATTGAGAGTCAAGCGTGCTCCAATACATATCAACTGCCACGGTCAAGAGTTGGATTCGATGGACGATCGAAGCAGATGGTGACCCAGGCTGCAAGTCACCAAGAAAAACTTCTAGCTCACTTTCGACCTATCGAAATAGCTTGGTCATTTCAACTAATATTCAAGACGCGCACGCACAATCAGTGACTCACCTTGCGACGTTTCGGTGGACTCTCTGGGCACCGGGCGGAAGGCTGGTGGGTCATTCGCGCGACATGGTTGAAAGCCGATGCGCCTAGCATTAATGCTGCCCAAGTGATCACATGAATCCTTTCTGTCGCTACACCAACACCATCACAATGTGTATGTCTGAATGCCTTGGTACCAAAGAAAGACGAATCCCGCCCTCGAGGTGGAGGAATCAGTCGAAGAGTACCCAGCGCCATTGAGGAGCTTTTTGCGTGAAGTTCTACATCGTTCGAAATGACGCGTAGGATTTTCTTGACCAGATCGTCCGCGTCCGAAGCGTCGCCGAATTCGGGATTAGTCAGGCCGATTTCTACTTTGCGAATGACGAAAGGAAACAGGTATGTCAAGCAGAGGATAACTTGCTCTTTTAAAGCAATGTTCTTGCCCGGCCACAAAGTGATCAAACAGTTGCCCAGGTCGACAGCCGATCGACTCAGGTCTTCACCCCTGTTAAGTTCGAGCTCTCGAAGTAGCAGGTGCAAGGCAGAGATCAGATGGAAGTGGGCAGACGTGTCGCGCGGAAATTTATCTAGTACCTGGCGGAAGTCAAACAATAGGGATTTAGAACAATCGAGGCAAACAGAAGAAGAAGCCGGAAGGACGATCGATAGTAGTTGTGCAGAATCGATCGTCCTTGAGCTAGCCGCTTGCGAGCTATTTGCTGGATTGAACTGCTGTTGAGGTGGCTGAGCTTCAAATGACTCGTTGTCGGAAATCGTGAAAGTCTCAGGTAGTTTTCGATCTAAAATTGAGGCAAAGCAAATCGCCAGAATTTCCCCGGAAAGCTGGTGGTCCAGGTGTTCTAGATGAGGACGATATGATAGGAAGTCTCGTAAGATTCGAATACAATCAAGGGCGATATCTTCCATCAAAGTTCGATTGTTGACGGCTATCAATTCGATCGTCCGATTGATAACTAACTTCATAACCTTGTGCTTGAATTGCGATACAAATTGCACGACGCATTTTCGAATCAAAACTAGCGTCGCTCGGAGTCGATTCAGGTTTGATGCTCGCGCAATCGATCCCTTGCGAGCGTTGGATGGCTTGAGTATTGCCGTTTTCTCGGTTTCAGCTGTCGAGAAGAGCTGGTGGAATATCTCTGCCCACCGCGATTCCTTGATCGAGATCAAATTAGAGGGGTTGGAAAGCAAGATGGAGATTTGTTCGATTCCCTTATTGCGATCGGTGACTGTGGACGCTGCCAAGAGAGACAACGCCTCCTCCAAGGGTGAAATACGCGTGTTCTATGTGAAATATCATCTTCAGTCAATGAGTCCAATCAGCATTCAGCCCTCAGGGTGAGATATTTCAGCTAACCTGTGGGGCCATCAAGTATGGAATGGTTGATGGCCTAAGCTTCTGACTGTGATTATCTCCTGATGTTAACCAGCAACTATTGGCTTGTCGAGTTTTCGTGGAACTTCTGGAAGGCCTGGGTATCAAGTTCCCGTGTGATCTTGACGGGACGCTTCACATAAATTTCAAGAAGCTGACCAAACACGAGAAACAAGCGATGATCGGCCAGAAAAACGTCGAGCGGAATCTGTATGTATCAACCATTATGAAGATACCAGTCAAAACACGTATCATGGAGATCTTGAACACCAACAAACTACCAATCTTACCCTTAGATCCGAAAGCGGTATGTGTGGATTCGGCAGTTGTTCGAGCTTGAGGGTAGGGTAGCTGGAACCGGTTGACCGCCAGCAGCGCCGCAAAAAACGTTCATAGAATTCACTTTGCTGTCTCTAAACTGTAACTTACCTGCAAAGCATGGACTGGGGGTTTCTATTTTTTAACCATCATCAATCAAAAAGTTACATAAAAATACATGCAGGGCGTCTTGACAATCCGTGCTCAAAAAACCACACACCCAGATTCTCCTCTTGGGAAACTTAAGCGGGCTACATATGTATGATGTTAAGTCATATGTCGTCATCAAAGTCTCTCTAAGACAGATTGCGGATGTCAAGCCATCGAGTTAATGTAGGGATGTCGACACAGAAATAAAGTACAAAAGCACTTCGACATAACGACGTTTGCGAGAAGTCATTTCTGCCCCCTGTCAAAGTGAGTGAACTCCGAGAAACCCCTTGAACAAAGCTCCATCAAAGCGGGATTAATGATCACAATGACTTTTCAAGCTTCACCC
>LUKR01001312.1:0-13505 GCA_019395275.1 Puccinia brachypodii
CCTATTAATTTGAAAGAGGAAGAATATAATATTTATTTAATAATGTGAAGAACAAGTCATTTCTTCTTAGTGCTTTGATAACTTACTGTTACTAAAGGAGTCTAAACAAAAGTTTTGACAATAGAAGGTATGAATGATGTAGTTTGAGTACATAAAAGAGCCTACCTCTAATAGGTGAAAATAATTTTTTGAGTAAGCTTGAACATGGAGTATCTTTTTCAGAAGATTTGGATCAAAAAGGAATGAAGGGGAAATGATCAATGTGTTAGATCAATCCTTCATTTGAATTGAAGATGATCAAAGATCACTCACGGCTTATCTAATAACTATGAAACAATAAGTTTTGATAAAGTGCTGCCATTGAAATCATCAGCATCATGATGTATTTTAGAAGAATTAGGATTTTTGAAGGAAGGTTGAGGATGATCTCCTGCAACAAATTTTAAAAAGAATAATGATTGTGTTAGATTCATTATTGCTTTTAAAAGTGAGATGTACAAAGTAAAAGACTCACAATGATTAGTATTTTTATCAGGATCAAGTCCTGAAGTTGAATTCCAAGACATTCCACACCACAGCAAAGCCATAACTTGCAATGTAAACCCATGGGTCCCAAACGTGACTGACCCAAAAAGCAAAACTTATTTTTGGGTAGTGCTATGCTTTCTAGAGCCCAAAAATTTCACATTAATGAGTTGTACATGACATGTGAACACTTCAATACCTCCCAAAAAAAATGCCTTTTTGGAGGTGTGTGCTGACAAAAAAGGGGTGTCCAGCACTGTAATCCCAGATTGGGAGGGACTGGTAATTGAGACTCAGATCAGAGTTGGTTCATTTCAGGGAGGAAATTCCAAACTCTAATATTTGGCAAATGTTGATAAAAATAAAATATGAAGATGCTCAAATACTCAGGTTTTGATCTTGAAACATCAATCAGAGACATAACATTGTTTGGTTATAAAAGGGATCTATAAATTTTGGCATCAAACCAACAACAAAAGAAGAATGCACACCAAAAGTAGTTAAATACAAGAGAAAGGAAGGAAATAAATAAACTAGAGCCATCTCCTTTTTGAAATCAAAAGAATTCCAAATATGAACTTTTTTCTCCATAATGTTTAGCCAGTTCCCTTGAAATTGCTACTTTGGTGAGATTAATTGCAAAACCCAAGTCATGAAGTTGACAATACTTTTGTAAATGAGGAGTTGAGAAAAGTGTGGATTTTTCTGAAAGAAGAAGTTGAAAATATCTATAAATCATCAAAATTTCTTGAGCTGGATCAATAATGGAAACTTGAGTTTTCCCTTTGGGTTCAGAATTCAACATGTGTCTCAAATACCACCTCAGGTTTGATAATTCTCCCATCAACTGAAAGCTGGATGAAACCAAATTTAATTTCTCCTTCAGGATAGATTGCATTTCAGGCTGGATGATAATTCCCCCATAGTTTTCTTCAATAAATTTCAAACAGATGGCTGCCTTCTTTCCATATTCTCCAAGGTTGTAAATACCCAATGTGTCATTATCATTCATTCCAAAAATTCCCAATAATTTTTGAACTGTTTCTTTGGCTTTCAAGTATTCTGGGTCCTTTTGTTTCAATAGATCTAGTTCCTCTTTGGGACATGACTTGAGTTCAAGATACCTTTCCAATGTATTGAAAAGTTTTTTCCCATCAGTAACTATTTGGCTTTGGGAAAAGAATGAATTGTGATACTGATAGTTCAAAAGTGCTTGAAGGCACAAATGTGAAAAATATCTCCTATTTCTGCCTTCAAGAACTGAGTTTTGGTTTTATCAGATGGTTTTAGGGATCAACATATAAAATAAATAAATGTCAGCTTTCATTAGACTACAATGTGGTCAATGAATTGATATTTGTCTTACCTCCCATCAGAGTCCTGGAATTTGCACTGTACCAGTTTCCCAAAATGTTCCCAACATCTTTATTTTGAGAAAAACATGCTTCATGCTTCATGTGAAAAGTTGTGATCATGTTTAGTGCAGCAATTTCAAGTGTATTCTTGATTTGATAAAAATGTTCATAAGCTTTTTGAGATATCATGTCATACTTATACATGTAAGCAATGGTTTGAAACACATTATGTTGGAGCTTCAAGGCAAGCTGGTTTTCTACATTGGACAAATCAATTATTTCTGCTATGTTGAATGAAGCAATACTGTGTAATATTTCATTCAGATTCTCACTTTGACCATCAAAAACCTTTCTCCTGATGCTTGCCACAAGATCCATATCCAGTGGTTTTGCTCCAGAATATTTTGGTGAAGTGGCAACTTTAGGAATGTGATTAGAGTAATCAAATTCAAGCATTTGAATATCTTTTAGGTGTGACCCATTATCTCTTGATGTGTACATCTTATTCCTCATCTCCACCAAAATCAGTTCATGGAAAGATTTTAATTTTTTGATATTGTCTGATAACTTGTTACTCAATGGTATCATATCTTGTGTGCTGGAAGTTTGATCATATTCATTTCTTATGTCTTCCAAGCTTTTCTTCATAAGCATGTAGTCATCCCTCTTTGAATTTGCTTGATCTTGATCAAAGGAATATTCAATTTCCATTTTCAACACAAATATATTCAAAATACAAACACACCAAGAGCTTAGTTGAGAAAATTTGGTAATTTTCAATGATTTTGTATTCTTTCAACTTACCCAGGTCTCTAAAAACATATTCTTGTTTATAAAAATAATAAACAGTTGACAAATATTCTCTAAGTTCTTCTATAGGTATTTGAGCTGCCAGATCTTTTGGTTCCACCCCGTCAACCAGACGGCTTGTGTTGCAGCTGGAAGATGTTATTCCTGACACCAGTCCTGCAGAGCTACAAATCATTTCCTCTAGGAAGTGTTTTATCATAGTTCTCGGCATCAGCATTCATAATTCCTCGTTACACGACAAGAAGGACGGATTGGAAAAATAACCATCTGCCAGTTTGGACATGCATTGAGCTCCCCACAAGCTGGCCAAAATCACACATCCCCCGAGGAGGTATCTCCAACACGCTGGCATGTTCGGCGGAGATAATAGAAGTGATAACGCAAAAGCCGGGGTATCGAGTAAAAGATCAAAACGTCGACTTAACCAATCCGCCTGCGAAAGAAATTCCCGAGGCAGACACCAACGGATCGTTTTTGGCACTCGGTGTTCACTACCGGTGAGGTCAACACCTCGACTGAAGACCGGTGCGGTTGAAACGGACGGGTGCAGTTTATATATTTGTATGATGCTACGGAAACGCCTGCCGATGAACAAGACGAGTGCGGTCCCGTGATTGATGAGCCGCCTGACAAGTGCAACAAAATCGGTATCTATACAGGTCCAACCTTCGCCATCAAGAGCCAGACATCCCTTACCACCAGTAGCCGGAACGACTGGTCCGACAGTTTGCCCGGCACGTGCTGTCAACCGCCGGTTTTGCGGCCTGGGTGCAGGATCGGACAAGCATTTGTCTGAGCAGTGGATACTTCATGGCAATGTCGAGAAGTACCGAATGGTCAATGTGTGAGCAGAAATAGTTGATCAATGACCTGCAGCCCCGAGATATCGCGGGGGGGGGGGCCTGCTGCGCCACCGTGTCTCGGGGCCCCATCGACACGCGACGCCAAACATTTTCATCCGCTACTTCCATTGCCAGCACAAAAGTGGCAGCGCTTACTCCTGCGATACTTAATACCTCCTGAGTTCTTCGGCCTGCCCAGCAGTAGCCGCGTCCGAAATTCAACAACCACCTCAATCGATCCACTCTAGTCATGGCTGGGGCGGCGGAGGATCCGGAGCGATGGGCATGCGATGGAACAGGCGCACTTTCACTACGCCTAGGTAACGTCTTCAGCTTTCCCGCTTCTCTATAGACTCATGCTATCTACAACGCCTGTGACTGACTGGAAGCAACCTTATGCTTTTGTTTTGGCAGCTCGAAGCAAGGCTGCTGCCGAACAACTGGCCCCCTTAGAGCAAAACCTGATTTCCAGTTTTCATCCCAAATTCGTCTATCCACTTTTTGGCGAAGAAGAAACTATTTATGGCTACGAAGATCTGGATGTACAGGTTAGTGAGAACAAAAAGACCCCACCAAGATTCCGTGTTGCTGGTTGATGCGAGCGGTTGACTAACTAATTATGACAATTGGGAAAATGATTAGCTGGTGTTCAATTCATCGACACTGAAGAACTATCTTTCGATTAATTACACTGCCATCTTGCCTGAAAGCTCATCAGTCAAGCCTGATCCAATCGAGGAGATTATGTTCAAGTATATTCCTCCAGATTATACCAAATCGGAGGCAAATTTCAACACCGATCTCGAGGCTTCCTCAACGAGCAAATTCACTCCACCGGGAAAAAAAGTATCTTCTTATCGATCATTGCCTTCCAAGGGAAAAACAAAATCTGAGCATTTCCTGACGTCCAAACGTTGGGAAAGGTGTACAAATGATCAGATGGAAGATGAACAAGACGTGATTTACGAGCTATGGGCCAACAATTGGAAAACCCCCGGTTTCCGTGAATATCATCGTCGTATGCAGATCCTTGTACTGCTCTACATCGAAGGGGGCAGTTATATAGAAGAAGACGATGATCGTTGGGAGTTTGTTGTTTTGTAAGTTGATTCATTGGGATACTCATCGATTGGCATCATGCAACCGTCTGACTCAATCGTCTTTACGCCCTGAAATCAACAAACTGAAACAAAAGGTTTGAGAGACGTAAACTGAAATCATCAGACAAAGACTCCACGCCTTACAGCTATCATTTCTGCGGTTATGTTTCGCTTTATTCGTTTTACCATTACCCATGTTCAATTCGACTCCGACTTTCTCAATTCATAGTCCTACCGCCATATCAATCTAATGGTCATGGATGTAAGTCAAAAACTTCTTGGCAACGCCTTGACAGAAGGACAGATCAATCTTTGGATAAACTATCTAAGACTCATCATCATTTTGTCTTTTGTGTAGCCATGCTCTATTCTCAAATTTTTCAATATCTACTGACTCGGCCAGATGTTGCGGAATTGACATTAGAGGATCCGTCGGAATCGTTTGAGGATTTGAGAGACAAAGAAGATTTAAAATTATTGTTTGAGAATAAAGTGTTTGATGAGAAACCGCTCAGTGAATTGGTTCCTGTGCCTAGCGAATGGTATGAAGCTACTAGGACTAAATGGAAGTTGGCCAATGTGAGTTTCTTTATTATATTACCAACATGATGATTGATTGCGTTTGCATTAACTAATGATGTTGTTGACGCGCGCAATATGTAGAGGCAATTTGCTAGGCTACTAGAAATGGCTTTACGATGGAAATTCACGACACTGCAAGAGTCAGACAATGCAAAGTTGGAACGACTTTATCGCATAGCGGTCAAAGAGCGCCTTTATCGGTTAGTGGGCTTTGGACCACGGTCCTTGTTGCTAAAAAAACCACTGCGTTATGGGAAGCTAAACCTTTTGTCTTCCATCTTTCAGGTATAATTATGAAAGTTTGGTCGATCTTTCGAAGGAAGAAAGACGAGAGAAATTACAGGAGACTTTCCAGACCGTCATGGATGATTATGATCGTCTGTTACGAGGCGAAAGAAGAGAAATCGATTGAACACTCTGCTCACTATATATAATATACCTGTTAATTTACTATTCAAGCCTGTCTTGAGTTTGCCTCAAAAAAATAATAATCATGTTATATGTCATAAAAATCCATCTTTCCCTCCCTCTTTCTCATGATTACCCGAAAAAAACAAGATATCAATCATTAAGCCTGGAAGCGTTGTCTGTTTGGTTTTGTTTGATGACAAAATGTCACATTTTCTTATTTTCTGATCAGCAGTCCCAGATAAAACTACCCTTCGGACCACCATTTATGACACCCTAGAAGGTGCTCACGCTAGCGACACATTGACTTGACGAAATGATGGACTTTGTTAAAGCAACGGGTCTCCTTTGCGCGTCAACGGAGCCATCTTGACGGCGTTCTGTTGTCTTGGGTTTCCTCTTCTCCAAGCTACCCAATGGCAAAAGGAAGACGAATTATGCACCTCGTCGTTACCTGTAAAAGTGCAGGTGAAACATCACTCCACGGAACTTTGGCCCTCCTCCACTGAGCACTCCATTGCGTGTGCAATGCAAACAGCTCATGCAAAGAAAGCCCGAGAATGTGATGCATCGTTCGTCGTGCGCAACAGACCCCACATCCCATTTCAGAAGCTGGCCCGGCTGTCACTCTTACGACAAGGATTGATTGAGGATGATCAGTGGCTACGCAAATTTTAAGCACTTGATCCTTCTCTTGCGCCCTCCAGCTGACAAATGCCAAATCTCTCGATTCGAGAGGAGGGAACAGATAGGGAACAAACCCTTTGGGATACCATTCTCCCTACTCCCTACTGTCCAACCGATACAAATATATTGAACGGGGTGTTTTGAATGAGTCTCATACGCAGAGGCGACGATCCTCCTTCCCCCCGGCACCAATGCAAAACTGCACAAGCCACAAACTACCACGTTTATATCAATGCGGGGAGACCGTCGAGGAATGAAATCTCTCGATCTCGCCACCCAGACGAATTGCATGCCCGATGGCAGCATAGGGGACCAGCGGTGCTTATGTTCCCCTCCACCGCGACCTGAAAGCTGATGGCCAGCCTTACCGATCGCAAGCAAAAGGCTTGATTGATTGTCAAGTCGGACACCAAGCGACCCCTGCTTCACCATAAGTTTCAATAATTTTATTTAGACCATCAGGTACATGGTTAATTTGATTTTACTTCAAAAGTGAAGTGCATGTCCCAATCCGCGACCTGAGCTAGAGTGCAACAAGCGTCTATATTCGTAGGAATGTTGAAACATGATAAAAAAAATAACAAACATCTGGGTTAGCCATGAGATGTTGGAGATTGAGGAACCGATTGCCCGTGCGCAATCCTTACACCCGACCGGCGATTTGAAGCCATTCGCGAAAAGCTGGGCTGATGATGATAACCATAAGATAGGGCGTCGGTATGCCAAACGCTCTTCGAATGAGTTCATCCTGAGACCCCGACCGGGACCACCTGGAGAAATTGCAAACAGATGATCACATGCTCTGGCGCTGGCACGTCGTTGAACCAGATGGAACAAATGTGTGCGCAGTGCTATCGCGACTAATTGATTAGCATTGCCCTTATCAAGAGCTTTCTGGTGAAACATTACAAGAAAGAAAAAGTTTGCGTTCAGTCGCCTCAGGCAAATAGCTCTGAGCCGTGTGGGGCTATGAGGTTCAGTACCGGTAAGCAAGGCATCATACCCGGCCAGTTATTTTCAGACACACACTCGCGACAAGCCGGGCGAATGAGGCCATGGATTATCCCTTACCACCCTATCCTGAAACCCCGATCGGACATCCGGAAGAAGTAGGACATGGGTGGCCGCATGCTCTGGGCTCTGGCGTTCTCTGGCATTGGCTTGCTGTTGGCACAGATGCAACCATTCTCTACAGTGTTCTCTCCAACGCTCTTGGCGCCTTTTCTTGGATACGGTTGTCTCTACCCATCCCATACTCACAGAAAACCCTTTCGGCGCAAGAGAATCGGAATAGCAGATAAGACCAAAAAAATGTAACCAACCTCCCATCATCCCTGAAAGTCTTCTTCTCCCTCGCGATAATAATGTTCACTTCATATCCTATCGAAAATCTGAGACCTGCGCGTTTATTGACATCTGAATTCTCTTGCTTGCAATTTTCCTTTTTCGACTCTGTCATACGAGAGCAGCACAAAACAGAGGATCAATTAATGATGAGGCATTACGGTTTGATGATTGGTCTGATTTTTGTTCCACTGGTTGCTTATAGTGTTGGCACTACGCTGGAAAAGGGTAAGCCTACATTAAATTCTCTGATGAACGCGAGCAACACGTGGATGGAAGGTTTAACCTCAGGCTGAACTGAACATCGTTTATCAAGGGCTTGGTGCCGACGCGTGGAAGGCAGCGGGGGATTTCAAATTGTCAGAGGACGACCCCTTGAGCTACACTGGGAAAGACATTCTAGACCGGACCGAAGGGACGTCAACATTTGAACATGAAACTCTCCCCTTGAAGGCAGTCTTCGAGTGGCCCGCTAGCAAAGATAGAGGCGCCATTCATAACTTGGGCGCGTTTAATATGCGCTATTTATTCATACATACTCCTACCGGAAAATCTATCTATGGGCCACTCGTCCGCCCTGATTATTCCCAGATTTTCATAATCCCCCCTGAATGCCAAAGTGGAGCCTACCGGCTACACATAGCCGAAGCTTGAAGATCTGACGAGTGGGACCGCCAATGGAGAAACATCTCCCCAATTGTCTTGCACACAATTTCCTTCTTTGTTAATATTCTAGCGAATCTTGCATCGGAGGCTGCTCTGTTTCATTGTAAATACTACACACCGACTTGTCAAGGAGGTCGTTTCTCGTTAAAAATGTGAATACTTCTATTTTTTTTTAGCTCTACTATCGTTCCAATCTTTTCTATATTCTCCTGGGGCGCTCCGGTGCGACGACTTGCGCCGGCCTAATTGTTACGA
Organism: Puccinia brachypodii; assembly: GCA_019395275.1. Lineage (NCBI taxonomy): Eukaryota > Fungi > Basidiomycota > Pucciniomycetes > Pucciniales > Pucciniaceae > Puccinia > Puccinia brachypodii. The sequence goes on from LUKR01001312.1 coordinate 8,575, forward strand.
AACGGCATTTTCGCACTACGTAGAGTGATTGGGCACAGTTGGGGCTCAAGGCTTTACTCTTGACAGATGTGATTCGTGATGAGATGGTAAGCAACATGCTTCGCGATTTATTCGTTGGTGAAGACACCCAGATTACTTAGATAGACCATATGTGCACAGACAACCCAAAGTGTTACAAAATTTTTTCGATGGTTTATAATGATAATGACAATTCGTGTTCATGTTGATAAAAAAAATGAGAGCAAATGTACATGTGGCTAGCTGTTGAACTAATACTGGTGACATAGCCGCGATGAGCAGTCTGTGTGTCCCAAAGGAATGGATAGTATAAGAAAGACGCGTGGCTTTCGTGAAGTAGATCGATAAGTTGGCCTCATGTGCAGCGAAAAAAAAGTGGTGTACTAGATGAAGCCCCATTGGATGGGCAACACACCAGCATCCTGAGATCCAATGGCATCGTAGGCTCCGGTGGACATCTGGCACAGAGCGTTCACAATTAGGACTTTCGAGGTAATGCATGTATGAGAAAGAGAACTCACGTCTAGAGAAGTGTCTGAAGGACAACCCGGACACATGTCTTGTACTTTTGCAGTCACCGATTTCCCGTTGGCAGTGTTCATGATCATGACGTTCTTACCACAATGGGCCCCGTTAGCGTACAATCCTGGTGGCAGGGCTACTAAGGGAGTGCCGTCGGAATTGGCAGTGCCACAAGCTCCGATTCCCCCTTCCTAGAAAAGTTTATTGTGGTTGTTAGAAATGTCAAAAAAGAAGGGATGGTGCATTTGACTAACTTGGTAAAAGAAGGTGGCTTTGGCTCCACCATCAGATCCATAGACTTGGGAGAGTCCGCTAAGGACATTTCCGACGGTGGAAGCGACGTCGGACACTAAAGGCTTTTCGGCCTTAGACTTTGCGGCAGCAGCGTCGGAAGCAGCTTGAGCATCCGCGGCGGCCTTAGACTTTGCGGCAGCAGCGTCGGAAGCAGCTTGAGCATCCGCGGCAGCCTTGGCCTCGGAGGCCGTTTTGGCATCGGCGGCTGCTTGGGCGTCGGAAGCTGCTTTGGCATCAGAAGCTGCTTTGGCATCAGAAGCTGCTTTGGCATCAGAGGTTGCTTTGGCGGCGGATGCTGCAGATCTAACGTCCACGAGGGCTTGTGCATCCGCAGCGGCCTTCGAGTCGGCGGCGGCTTGCGCGTCAGCAGCATCTTTCGCGTCAGCGGCGGCTTGAGCGGTGGTAGCAGCTTTAGTATCCGCGTCAGACTTCGCTTTGGCAGCAGCTGCATCGGCGGCGGCTTGAGCGGTCGCAGCAGCTTTGGTATCCGCGTCAGACTTCGCTGTGGCAGCAGCTGCATCAGCGGCTGTGGTGTCGATAGTGACGGAGCGATCGGCCACGTCGGCCTGCAGCTTGTCAGGAGCATCAACATCGGCCTTGACAATGGGCTGAATGAAGTACACAAGTCAATATTGGATCAACTAAAGGTGTGCTTCTTCATTGTCTCACCTTGGCAGAAAGTTCTGTTGGTTTTTCTACCAACGTGGGGGTGGCGGTTTGATTCGCGACGGCAATCTTCACTGGCTTGCAAGTAGTTGCATTCGAGAGAAGGGTAAGGTTGCCGTTAAAGAATCGAGTGAGGTTGGCGGGTAAAAACTGGGTGATGTTGGCCATCCCGGTAACGTTAGAGTTCAAAAAGTGGGTGAGGTTGGCGAAGTCTGTGGTGTTCATGGTGTAATTCAACGAATGAGTCACATTGGCAAAGTGTGAAGAGTTGGCCAAAAGAGCAAGTTGTCGTGAGATTTGGGCAAGCTGAACGGCCTGTTCAGCTGTGGGTACATCTGAGCTGTTACAACCCTATTCAAAACAATGGAACAGTGAGCCAGCATGTGGTTGTTATGTCAGTTGAGGCTCATGAAGTATCTTACTTCGGTGGTTTCTAGGGCTCGAATGGTGCCGTTAGGAATGAATACCGGCTTGCCCTCTTGCCCAGCCGTCAAGTTACCAGTCGTATCGCTGGACTTGAGAATATACATGGCCTTCACCATGCTTTCAGCATCGAGGTTGCATTCCAGTGGGATATCTTTCAGATCCTCCGACTTCAAACGGGGGTGACAACATGTGTCGAAGAAAGTTTGACCCTTGCGGGTGTTGCAGCCGAGAGCCAAATAGCGGAAATGGTACTGCTGATAATCCTCTAACGAAGCGCTGGCCCAATTGGCCGGCGGTGCTTGAGCGACAAACGTGAAACGACGATGCAATTTCGCCGAATGACTAAGAAGATAGGACGGGTTACTTTCGAGAAAAGAAGAGCCTGGGATTGTGGTTGCTGTTAAAGTAAAACTCACGGTACTAGTATAGCTTCGGTGGGAAGCATAAGGGTGGCCAGGCAGATAGCCAGATACATGTTCAGGCGGTGAGTAGACATTGAGTTCGTCTTGCGATAATCGCTTGTTTGAGTGAAAGAGTGATGAAGGGCGATAATCGAGACAACACCAGGAAGAGCGGAAAGGATTATTAATATAATGACAGCTCAGGCCCAGATTTGAAAAGTGCGCGGCTTACCGGATAGAAGCTGATTCGGTAAGTCAATTTGGTTATAGACGGTGTCGGTACGCCGGGATGGATGGAACGATTCCTGAATAGACAATGGGAGCGAAGATTTCCCCTTCGGTATCAAGGCTACTATTGAGGGAAAGAGTCAGTTAAAGGGTCGAGGGCGAGATCAGACTGTGCCCTTGAGCTCAGGCTGCTCAGGCAAGAATCCATCCAAAGCGTGACGGAGGGTTATAACCTGTAAACTCACGTTAGCGGATTTGCGTTAAACGGTGCGAATGAAGGTGCTGTAGATGTCGTGATGACTCAGTACAAGAAAGAAGGTGTGGATAATGATCGGCAACTTTGCGCAAAGCTAGAAGTAGGTTTGGGACACAGGGCAAGCGTTGAGCTGCTGGGGGTACTATGATCTGAATGGAAATGAGGGTCGGATGGGGATTCCGTTGGGTTATGGGCCGAGTCGGCGCCATTTTATAGTAAAACATGAATGGCAACACAGTTCGAAGGATGTCGTTCCCCCGGAAGCTCCAGGCTGGAAGCTGGCTTCGCCAGCGTGGCCGTGCCTGAGTCCCAGGTCGGAAAGGAAATACGTTGAGTAGACCGAGTGGCCCAGCTCACGGGCAGCTTGGAACAGTGGCCTAGCTCACAGACAGCTTTCTTGGACAGTCCAGTCCTGAACCACCCCTGGCCCTCATGTCGAAGGTGCATTGATACAAGGATCCCCCACTGCACATAGTGCCAGGAACATGTTGGGTAAGGATCAACTGGACCTTACCCCGTTGTCTCTACTGGGCTGGGTCGGGAAACTTCTCAGATTTGTGGGCCGCACTTCCCGAGCTAATAGGATTCCTTTGCCCAGAGAGTAGAGCCAACCCGTTGGCACGAATTCAAACTTGTGTTTTTGGTCGGCAAGTCTTTGCTGTCTTCGGCATCCTCGTGGCATTGGTTGATTGCGGTTTCCTGATTGGGTGATACAAAAGTTGCATGTCTCGAGGCCGTCCGTCGATCGGATGCATCATGATTAGCGTGCATCAGCCGATGTGCTTTTTGAGAAGCTTCCCGGAGGCAAAAATATCAGAGAAGCCCTCCCTTACATGCTTGTCGCCATCGAGTGATCGAAGTGAAAATAAAATTGGTATTGGGTATTAGCAGCACCCACAATCGCTGCCACTCGCACTCATGTCAGTTTTTACTCTTCGGGTGTTTTCTATAGCTTTTCTCACTGCAGCGCAACTACTCTACTGCGAAGTTTTTCCAAGTGCTGGTGATGTTACTATCTTCAGGAACGAAGACAATTCAGTCCAGGTTCCACACCGAAGGCAACAGTTGGGCTTGCGCCCTGCAATTCATGCATGTGTGCACATCTGTTGGATGCTTGACTATTTTCAGGTTGCATCGCCCCTAATTTTGGAAGAATTGCGTGCAGTCTTTGGACGGCGTCAATCCAAGCGGAGAGAGAAAGCACGACTGTCTTGGGCATTTAGCATTCGTTAGACAACCTGGTCGAGTTTGAGGTTCCAATTCTTGAATTCCATGCGCTGATGAGAGTATGCCTAACTGGCCAAGGCGTTTCATAGCAGTAAAGCTTCTCCGATTACATTGCAGCGACTTCTCCAGCATAAGGAGCCCAAATTTCGGATCATGCGAAATCATACACCGACCAGGATTATCTTACCCTGTAAACATGGTATGCTTCTCTTGAATGTTTCATTGGAAGTGCGATCGAAATCAAACATGGGTAGACTGGCCTTTTCTCGGACAACACCGGGTGGAGTTCTCACTCACATGATCAAGAAAGCAATACCTATGCCATTGATTGTGAATTTTAAAGTTTGCTTCCACAGGCGCCAGCAACTTGTCTCTACCTCGAGCTGTGGTAATGACAGACATAAGGTATTGGTATGCTCGCATGTGGCTTTATGGCGATCACCGAGCGGGTTTTTTTAAGAGTGGGTACTAGTGCAGACGATGTAAATTGTACAGTCACCAAGGTATGTACTGACTTGTGGTTCTACAAACAACATCTAACGTGGAGGTTGATCAAGAAGACGAAGTGGTAAATTGTAACATAAGAGGTGTAACCTCAACATAACTTAGCGTATCTCGTCAATTGGGGTTTTATGAATGTTGTATGTAGGTCTTCCTTGGACCAGTACATGAAAATTTGTAACCAGGTAGAGCCTCAAATGTAATCAGATACAGGAAATATTGGACTGTCTCCACCAGGGACTGAATTTGTGGGAATTGCACCCACAGAAATACTTGTAACCTAGCATGTACTTATTTTACCCAAACAACCTTCTACTCCTTGATTAGTGCTATTATCCATGATAATGTGTATTATTTTTCTCAAAAAGCTTGGCCTTTTTTTTTTTTTTTTT
>LUKR01001314.1:0-13494 GCA_019395275.1 Puccinia brachypodii
CAAATGTGTGTAAAGACTGGTGAGGGGCAGGAGTATAGATGAAATTGATCACCTCATGCATGACTTCCTTTTCGGCACGGCTTAGGTCGGTGGAAAGGGATATGGATTCCAAATCATGCTGAAAATTTTGGAGCTCATTGATGGCGAACTGGCGACGCTGCAGCTTGAGTAAGTAGTCCTCAAGGTGTGATTTCCTGGATCTGACTCCCATCGGAGTATCAAGATTGTGGGGACTCAGGTGTAATTTCCGTTCGAACTCCCTAGCTAGGTTATTCCAACGTTTTCTATGGTCGTAGTTGATAGGATGTGCTTCGCCCAGCACTTCGGAAATCTGATCCCTTATTACCCCTAGAGAGAGACAAAACAACGACAATAATTGAAGTTTCAACGTAAGGAAATAATTGGCATGGATCAAGTTTGTCGCGAACGGTCTCTTGTATGCGAAGTCGAGGTAACCTACTGTATTCTTTCATCTGTTGCGCCTTTTCAAGGCGAATACGCATGTGTCTAGCGTTTTTCAAGTCTTCGAATGTGATCCTGGGTAAACTAATCGAATTCATCCTCAGGGGAAAACGGGGGCTGAGTGACACCATCAATGAGTCAAGTAAACAAGTTGGGAAGCATGGACTCACACATCACGGAGGTTATCAGTCACGTCCGAGTAGGAATTTGCCAAGGTAGTTTTAATTCTATCAATCTTCAATCAAGCCAAACACCCGTTGGGAATTTTGAAGCTGCTCCTCACGGTTGAGATTCTAGATTCCAGAACACTCACTGCAGTGGAAATTCGGTTCGGTGGTCTTTTTGCAGACGACAGTGTTCCTTCAGAAGCCCCGACGGAAGCAGGACGCATATCCAGCTCAGGTGAACGACGCCCAGACGCGAATCTAATGACCGCTGGCAGCTTCTGTGCCCCAGGAGTTGTCGGCGAGGGCTCTCGTCTTAGTGTTTCTGACATAACCTTGCCGGCTTGGTTGACCGAACGGATTTGGTGGGCGGGCTCCGCGTGATTGAGCGACCGAGATTGAAGATGACTGACATCTGATGAACGATACGTTGAAAGGAAGAGAACCCACATGGTGCTTGTAAAGAAGGATTTTAATACTCGCATGGCTAGAAACGTCTCATGAATAATAGTAATCAAGAAGGCGTGATGCCATGGGGGCCAATTTGGTTTATGATCCTTCCCAGCTGCTACGTAGCACTTGAGGGAGCGGACTCCTCTTATGGGGATTTACCGCAACGCGATGGGGACATTTTCAGCGCGACATCACATTCGGGAAATACATATCGGTGATGGTCTAGGCAGACAAGTAGCGCTGGTTCTTACAAGTAACAATTTCTCTTCTCATGTCGAGAAGCTACCAATGTAATTGTCCCACTATGCAGGAGTCAAGAGGAGCCGAGAATCTCATTTCCAAGGTGAAATCGAGCGAAACGAGACTCATGTGTGCTTTACATCCAAACCTGACACATGGATCTATATCCGAAAAAGTAGAGAAAACAAATAACACGTCGCGTTTACAGTGCATGTAACGACAATGAGTACGAATACATGCAGTTCTCACTTCGTTAGGAAGAACATCTGTGTTTAACATTTATTCTTTTGGTGAACACCTAGATGGTCGAGGGCGGGGTATTCCGTTGGGCTCCTGAGTCCCGCTAGTGTTTGGATTGCAGGCAGGAGTTGAAGTTGGTCTTGAATAAGCAGGCGCCGGACAAGAGTTCTTATTTTTCGAGTGATTCGTATCGAGAGGTGTGTTTAAATGAACATGAAATTCCGCTCGTATTCTTGAATGATATGATGATGATGATCGACGTCTGTTGTCGGAACAAGAGGAGGGCCAGAAGCAGAAGTAGCTAGAATTTGGGGGGTGTGTGTGGTATTGATAGAGATCGAGGTTGATGGAGGGGGCGTCCTAGGAAGGATAGAAAAGTTATGAGCACTGTCACTCGATGGTTGGTCCACATCATTCACAGGGATCTCGACAGAAGAAGAGGAGGGGCAGATTGAACGATCAAATTGTGGGACTGGAATATCGAGTTCGATTGCGTCCAGACCACGCTGATCTTTTTCTGGTACTGAGGGAGACGATGAATTGGCTGGTTGAGACTCGGGAAATGACTTGGGGGCTGGAACAAGAATAGATGATGATTTCCCCATCCCTTCCTCCTCTTCCGATGCTTGTAGCCCACCACTGCCGGTATCACCTGTTTGACATTCGATGGGCAATAAAGGATCGCGAGATGTGGGAATCGTGCTCTGATTAGCCGTTCCCTCAGACTCGACCCCGTCTATCATCACCGGCGGGACCGAAGGTGATCTTTGTGATTCTTGTCCGACGCCAGCAGTAATCGGTCCAGCCGTTATTGGTTGATTTGGGTCCCCCTCAGGTGAAAATTCCTGTTAGGTTACCGGCAGTCTTTTTCGAAATGGCTGTAAGCTCTGTAGTCATGACAGGTCTTATACGTGAGACTGTCGGCCTACAACAGTCCTGGCTCTAGAAATGTAACAAAGGTTGGTTGGCCTTGACAGCATTTGAATATGTAACTTGCTGCCAGTTTTAAATGACTATAGAGTATTACGTGTGTAACTCCAATTCTTGCACAGTTTCGCTTTCCACCGTGGGATGATCCATGGACAACAATAGAGTTGCCGGAAGTACACTGAGAGAGGACCGACTGGGGGTGGAGGGGGAGCACGTAAAGGGATAAGATGCCACCTTCCATCCCACCCTGGGCTCCCTCATCATCCGCCTCAGCCGACATCCACAGCCGCGCATAACCCTCAGCCCCACCAATCCACCAATCCAAACGACACCCCCACCATGAACTTCTGCAACTTTGGAATCTCGTTGGCCGCTTTGATTGTCCTGTCCTTGGCCACCGCGGCCCCTCTGGATTCCGTCAAGCCGGCCGATATCAACGGCGAAGGCACCAGTGGCTTCGGCCGCCCTTGCTGCCCCTAGCCCAAGACGGCTCTTCAATGGTAAGGCCCCCCACAATTCTCCTATCACCCAGACCCATTGTTAGTCTGGTGCAATGCGCCAGTGACTTGCACAGTTTCGCTTTCCACCGTGGGATGATCCATGGACAACAATAGAGTTGCCGGAAGTACACTGAGAGAGGACCGACTGGGGGTGGAGGGGGAGCACGTGAAGGGATAAGATGCCACCTTCCATCCCACCCTGGGCTCCCTCATCATCTGCCTCAGCCGACATCCACAGCCGCGCATAACCCTCAGCTCACCAATCCACCAATCCAAACGACACCCCCACCATGAACTTCTGCAACTTTGGAATCTCGTTGGCCGCTTTGATTGTCCTGTCCTTAGCCACCGCGGCCCCTCTGGATTCCATCAAGCGACAGGTTGATCACAAAGGCATCGGTGGCGGCAGTTGCTGCGAGCACCCCAAGACGGCTCTTTGATGGTGAGGCCCCCCCACAATTTTCCTATCACCCAGACCCATTGTTAGTCTGGTGCAATGCGCCACTGAAACAAGCCCTAATGCAATCCTCTTCTTTGTCTGTCCCCACCCTTCACAGTTCCGCTTGCGTATGGATGGATCTTGCCAACGACAGCCGAATCCCATGGTCTGCAAATACAATAAGCCACCCCGGATTCACCGTCCCAATTTCCCTCCTTTTTTCAGTACTCTCCTTCATCCTAAACATGTTAATCTGTGAAAGCCCAATTGTAAACCCTCCCCCCGCAGAGTTTGTGCCACAAGAAACAATTGAAACATCAGATTAGCATACCCACAACTCTCACCGCGTGATGCTCTTCGAGCGTGGCCATCGGTCCGTGTCCAAGTTATTGAATGGATGCTGGGATAATCTGGTGTAGCGTCAGGAATGCAAAGAATGCACATGCTGTGTGGGTTCTTATTGTTATAGTCCATTCCTATGCTAAGCATTCTGACATCCACTAGCCTTGACCCTGATATAGTGATAAGCAATACAACTTATCATCCCAGGATATACAAGCATTAATGTGGTCAATGTATCTGTTTTGGTTTCTGACACTTATCAAGGAATGAATCCAGGGGGTGACATATTAACAAATTGCTGATGCTGTTGGTATTAACAACTTACTGGTATCATGTTTGTAATGAGTCTTTTAGAAAGATGACAACAAGAACTTTTGTTTGTCTTTTTTGCAGTCACTTGTATACTGCAGCTGCAGTTAACTCTTCCAGTCCCTCTTTTTATTCAAGTTATGGCATCCACGCCAGGTTTTCAGTTTAGTGTGGTTTAATGGGAGTATTCGTATTGTTGATGCATTCTGTAGTTAGTTGAAAAAACTAACATTGAATCGTTGCAAGCATGTTTATTTAGAGCGATTAAATTCAGACAGACAGACAACCACAAAAAAAATATATTTTGAACTAAAAGGAAATTACGATCACATCAAAAACATTAGGTTGAAAAATAAAAGGGAACCAAATCACCGATCGCAAAGAAATTACAAGTCTTTGAACACGTTTTTCAAGTCACAGTCAGGATAAGAGGGGGTAGGTGTGCCTTCAGGTAGGATCCAAGGAACACCGCGTCCAGTTTTCCTGGTCCAAATGGTAAGAAAGTCTCGAGCCAGTGCCCGAGCCAATTCGGCTTTATTAATCCTGTGATCACTAGATGATGAATTCGAAATCTGTCTCATTTTGGAGGTGATCAATAATTCCGCTTGGACCCAGATAGGCTGCCTCTCTTGAAAGATGTAATTATAAAGTTGAATCTCATTAGCATAACATTCACGTTTTAAAGACTTAGAACCAATTACCCTACATACCTTGTGAGGCCATTGCGTCAAGGTGCAAAAGTAAGGCAGCGGCCGCAGGTGTACAAACACGAGGGGTGATTGGTCCGAAAAAGATTCCTCGAAGTCCGCTTACGAGAAAACAAGCTAGAGGACCATAGGGTTGTTGAATGAAGGTATCTCGGCTTTGAGGGCGACGTAATTGACCTGAGAGGATAGCGTAAACGGTTGTAATACAGCTCACTTTGAGGTAGAACTCATCAAAGTAGGATAGATTCTCTTCATGGTGAAGTGTTTCAGATTCTTCTGGACACGCTGCATATACGATTGCTTGATAGATTGTATGTCCGGCGGCTTCTATTAATGACAGTCGAACCTCTCGGAAATTTGGTGCCAACTTGACAAGTGCACTTTCCGCGCTCGTTTTCTGCGTAACCCTACGGTGACTGAGTGCCCAGTTCAGGACATCTTGATCGATATACGGATGTTTGAAAATTGGATCGTTTGGTAGTTCGAAAATTGTTGGAACTATGCATTAAGGAATGTGGAGTGCAGACATTGGTTAGTAATGTGTCGAAAATATTCATATTTGAAGAGAATGCAAGTAAGAAAGCTTCGTCACCATATTGTGATACTTCATTGATCCAATCCGTTAACAGACCGCCGACGGTTCGGAAGCGTAATTTTGGTGTTACTGGTCGCAAGGCCGGGACTGAAGCCATGCGCAAGTAGATTATGTTACACTTATTCTGGGCGTGTTGCCTCATCATGTCAGTTAGTGCGGGTGTCATACACCGGGTATATACCTCAGCCAAGGGGATGGCTTTATCGAGGAAGATTGAGGGAGGAGAGAGTCCAGAAGATTGCCAATCCCTCAACCTGTCAAGACGCGGACCTGGTAAAAGGCAAGTTGAGATGTTAACAATGACAAAAAAGAGGGGGAATGTTTAACTTGATCAATGTTGGCTCACGTTTAGATCTGGGTCTACCAGATTGATCACGATTAACTGGACGGGGAGTCGCACTTTGTTCAGGGGTAGAAGGACTCTTGGCTTGACTATTTCGCTGAACGATTTCTGTATTCTTTGGGGTAGTAGATTTTTTGGGGGTAGAGGGCTTGACTTCACTTGTAGCGGGGCCGATTTTGGCCTCTTTTCGGATGTTAGATTGTTTGGGAGTTGGCAAGGTTCCCCGACTGCTTGAAGCCGTAAAAGTTGATACCAATTTTCGTTCACAAGCTGCGACGAAGTATGAGAAATTATCTGGGGTAAGAGATTTTTTGTATACAGGATCCCGGTCGTCTCTCGTCTCCCTTGGAGTCCTAGAATTCAAGGGAGGAGGACATTTTGCCCGGATGCTTGTATCTGTGCTGATTGATCTGGACTTCCATTCACAGACCGAAAAATCGTGTGGTAAATTTACTGGAGTAAGATATTTTTTGTCTTCAGTAGTGGTTGCGCCGACGATATTGGTCTCCTTTTTGAAATCGGGCTTGTTGGGAGTAGGGAGCTTGATGTGACTAGTCGCCGGTAGAATTTTAGTCATCTTGCTGCGATTGGGCTCGTTGGAAGTAGGAAGCTTGATTTCACTAGACTTAGTCGCGGTAACGCTTTTGGTCACTTGGCCAAGATTTGACTCCTTGTCCGTAGCAGGAGGCTTGGTTTGACTGCTAGACAGCTGGAAGATTTCACTCTTCTTTCTGAAGCTGAAGTTGCTACGAGTAGAGATTTGGGCTTGGGTGCTAGCCGCGTCAACATTTTCGATTTCCTTCCTGGTTGTGGACTGGTTGGGAGAAGGGATGGCTTCCCAACTACTCGAATCTATGCTGGTTGATTTGAAAATTAGACCAGAAGCTGGAACCTCTCCGACTTCTGTGAATACACCAAACAAAAGCTTTTATTATTATTATCTCTTCCTTTCAATGCGCGTGTACCACTCGGAATTCCTTTTTTTTTTTTTTTAAAGGTGCACTTACTGGCGTGGCGCTCGCGAGACCACAGATGATCGAATTTAAAAAATTGTAAGACGCGCGGGAAAGACTGGCTGCTGCTACCCGCAGTTGGTCTGGGGCTAGCACTGCCGTGGTCCGGACGCTCGTCCCCGCCGGGGGGTCGACGATTTAACCTGAACAAATCAAGTTCATTATTCGCCAGCTTGAGGAGTTCTTCGTTGTTAAGCTTGTAATCCGGACTTTCCATGCGTAGATCTATAAGTCTTGCAACATTGATAAAGGGTGAGAAGTCGAGGTCGGGTAAAGAGAGGTGAAAAAGTAAACCGGTCAGTGACTCCTCAGTGATCACGAAACCGCATCGAACCAGGTGCTTGACGCCGTTCTCGATCTTCTTAAAATGCGTATCCAAATCGGCCCCTCCATCAAAATGGTTAAACTTGCTCTCTACAAGTTCCTTGAAGGTTACAACGTGTGACGTTCGACTCCTTAAGGTAAACGTATTGGCAATCACTTGGAAGGCCTCCACTCCAGATTGAGATTCCGCCAAGTCAATATTGAAGCCGCCATCGACGGTCGCCAGGATTGCGGTCCTGAGGAGCAGATCCTCCCCATTGGTAAGGATGAGATCGGGCTCGACAAGGTTAATTGAGTGGCCCAACGCTTCGACAAGAGCTTCTTGTACCATGACGAACCAAGCTTGGTAGTTCGAGCCATTGACTCGAAGCTTCGGGACCGCCAAAAGCCGCTCGTGAAGGTTCGACATACTAAGGGCTTGAAGGAACGGGGGAAGAAGAGAGGGTAAGAAGGTCTGTAGCCTGACTATGTTTGTTGAAAAGGCCGAAATGATGAATGAGATCCTTGGCCAAAGGAAACTGAGATATATATCTCTACTGGTCTACCCGCTAGGAAAGAGGAGCATAAACTGGCAGTTAAGATCAACTTAAGGGCTCTCTGGCTAAAGGTGCAAATGATGGTGTGAGGCACACATGAGCATACTAGCTTGACAAAGTCCCTCATCGCTTTTGTGCCGAGGTGTGTAGGGACTCTCGGCTAGCCAGTGCTGGTGAGGCTTTGATAAGCTAGATGAGCATATACCAGCTTTTGATACTTGCGCAGAGTGAGAACTGAATGAAATTGGCACAGGATAAGAAGGGGCACTGGACAAGGGGCACCAGACAAGGGGCACGTGGAGAAATGGGAGTCAGAAGAGTCTCACTACTTGCGTTGTTGGCAAGAAGACATGAATGGCTATCAATAACAAGGGGGGCGCCAAAGTAGAAAAGGAATAGCAAATGGGCAGGTTAAAAAAGTTAGCTCCAACGTCTTGGTCGCTAGACGGACGAGAGATCGATGGCAGATACTTATGCATGAGGATTGTGGAGGGATTTGTTACTTTTGGGCATGGATAATGAGCACGACTGGGTTTGTATCATCAAACCCGAACAAATAGACATGACTTGGATCTAACAAGAATTTGTTGGATGGTCTGAAAGGCTTAAATTATAGACAACAAAGAGGAAAGCCGGAACGAGAGATAGATTCGATGAGGGGCTCTTTGATGAGTAGTCAGAAAACTAAAGATAGTTACCGCGGCTATGGACCCTTCCCGAAATAACGACGACGAAGATGAAAACGTTAAGATTATCAAGGCCTGTTGGAATGGTTCTGTTGAGGAGGTCGATGAAACAGAAGGGAGTGGTTTAGACAATTGTTAGCAATTCAAGAGGTGGTATCAATACCTGGCTACTCTCCGGAGGCACTGGTTAAGGAGCCAAGCAGTGAGACGAATGGAATTTCTTACTCTCAGACTCGAGGATCCCGATTTTTTTAAGGTGATTGAATTCAGAAGTGGGGGGAGGACTCCCTCCCTTCATCGCGCCTTTTAAAGAGTACAGCTCCGGCGCCTCGTAGAATGTTGTTGGATTTTTCGACACCGTGGTGTTGTCAAAGGTCCGTTGGGCGTCCTTGTGGTACTACTTGCTTACTGTGGATTTTCTCTGCCGGTCTTCAGTTCTCGCTTTTGACTTGATCTATGTAGTCTTTCTATATGGGATCATCCATTCCCCCTATCGACTGCCGCCTGATCCTTGCAGCCTAGCAGGTAGTACATACATAGCTGGCCATTTCTTCCATCCCGGCCGGTTTGGGCAACGTCGGCGCGTCGGGGGAGATGAGCGGGCGACAGATGCTCTACCGAGTAGGATATCCCCCGGGGGCTCCCAAAAACCCGCTCCCCCGTCTGCGCACTCCGCCCTCCGGGGGAACCCCCCTTCCACAACTCACCATTCTCCATCCAACCTGCTTTCTCGGAAACTGAAGCTGACCGACGATTCGGCGTTCGGGACAAGGAATCGAGACACCGATTTTCACATAGGCGGCCAGACAAACATGCGGTACTACCGACCGAGGTAGGATCGTAACCATAATCTCATTGTCATAAGCCTCAAGAATTAGGATAGACATCAGGCAGTAGTTGATATTTTGGATGTTATTTGATCGCAATCCATTTAATTAGGTTCCCTGAACCAGATGACCTGGTGATGGTACAGGTTAAACAAATTCAAGAAATGGGCGCTTACGTTAAATTGGTGTGTGTGATTAAACAAAAGCCAGGGTGTCCGACGGTTTTTTTTTGTCGTCAAGAACAGAGTTTCAATCAAACTGACATTTTTTTTTTTGCGATTTTCTTTTCTTTTTTAAAGCTGGAGTATGATAACATCGAGGGAATGATTCTCTTATCTGAACTATCCCGTCGACGTATCCGATCGATTCAAAAGTTAATCAGAGTCGGTAGAAATGAAGTCGTAGTCGTCATGAGAGTTGACAAAGAAAAAGGTATTCAAACCTCTCACATTAAAGATCTAATGATCCTCCATAAGGAAATTTATTGATTTGATCGATCGATACAACATTGTGATTTTTTTTCTTCTTCAAATGTCCAGGTTACATTGATCTGTCAAAACGACGTGTATCTGCTGAAGATGTAGTGAAATGCGAAGAACGGTATAACAAATCAAAAACGTACTGCATTTATAGCGCATGTTACAATGTGGTTTATACTCGAATCTATCGAATTTTGACACTTTCTTCCCCATCTGTTTTTCGATGTAGCGTCTCTTCGATCATTCGGCATGTTTCTGAGAAGACTGAATTGGACATGGAGACGATTAACGAAATGGTAGCTTGGCCACTATTTGAGAAGTATGGGCATGCATTTGATGCCTTCAAGCTGAGTATAACGTTAGTGCTAAGATTTTGACCTCATAATCTCCTCTAAGTTAGCAGGAAAAAAAGTAATCTATCGATGCCGATGAAGACTAATTCCTGAATAATGTTCGGTTTCTGGGTGACCTCATCCAGGGAACCAGAGACTGTATTTGGGGAGTTAAATATACCGGAGAACGTGATGACACATTTGACAGGCAACATAGCCCGGCGATTGACTCCCCAACCAGTGAAAGTACGAGCGGATATAGAGGCGACTTGTTTTGCATACTCTGGGATCGATGCGATTCGAACCGCACTCAAATTAGGAGAATCGATCGGTACCGAATCTGTGCCGATCAAAATCAGATTGGTCGCACCCCCATTGTACGTCATGGTTAGTAATGCTACCGATAAACAAGGTGCCATCGAATTGCTAGAAACTGCTATCGAAAGAATCGGTGAAAGTCTCAAGAAGGATGGCGGTCAACTCACTGTCAAGATGAAGGTTTGTTTATTTTGCTCTCTATCCTGGCTCGACTTTTGTTTCCCTGGTCCCACTATTCACACATCTTTCTTTCTTCTGTACCAACTAGCCCAAAGCTGTCTCCGAGACAGATGACCTCGAATTGGCAGCACTGATGGAACGGGTTGCCAGAGAGAATAAGGAAGTATCAGGCGATGAAGACAGCGATGCTGATTGATTGGATGATAACAATCTTCACATACCAGCACAAAAAGAAAATTGGAATAAATATGATCAACTGTTATAGAATTTTCATAGTTGTAAACAAATTCATTCGAAGTGATAAGGAAAAGAACACATCATTTTTCTTCGATTTCTTTTGTTTTCCATCTGTTCTCGACGAGCATGTTCTACAATGCACTGCTAATCATTAAAACGTTTTTTTTTTCTTACATCGTCTCGCTCTCTCGCTCTCTATCTTTCTTTTTAGACCACTCCCCCCAACAAATAAATAAGTTATTTCGGTGGTTGATTCCCTTCAGAATTTATCTTGGTTTTCTTTTTACCTTTGACTCAGTATAAAAAAAGGAAGACGTGGTTCTTCCCCTTCAAGAATTTACTCTTGCCAGTTTGAGTATTTATTTGCGCATTTGAAAAAGAAAGAAGAAAAAAACAGCTAAGAGGGAAAGTTTCATATTGCAAAGCCACCATCACCGAGCATATTTCTCGACTAAACTTGATGTCTTGTTCAGATCATATCCTTGGTTCTACAACTAAGATGTAATCGAACATTCTCATATCGACCACACACATCCACAAGCATTTCAAACGTTCAACTATGAAATCCAAGATGATCTGTGTTTGTTTGAACCTTGCGGGGGGTGTTGAGGTCTACCACTGACGTCAGGGATACATTGCCCAACAGTTTTTGAATTGCTACTGATGCCGGTGTTACATTGAGTCTGGATTGGATTGAATGGAATGAACTCTGGGTTGTTTGGCCCCCAGAGGCCATTCTTTTAGTTATATACTAGTATATTTGCCCCCAATTTTGGGGAGGGGTATTATTTTGACCTTGTGGGGGGTGTTGAGGTCTACCACTGACGCCAGGGATACATTGCCCAATAGTTTTTGAATTGTTATCGACACCAGCGTTACATAGAGTTTGAATTGGATTGAATTGTTATCAACACCGGTGTTACATTAGGTTTGAATAAATTTGAATAACATTGTTCATTTGTGACAACAGTTTGTTTGGCCTCCAGAGGCCATTCCTTTAGTTATACGTAGATATATATATAGATTTTTTATGGATGTTGGCGGCCTAATCCAACACCCAAGAGGGGTGTATATGGGTGTTGGCTCACCCACCCTGAGAAAACTCTAATTGTGACACCACATCAGACCCACTCTACAGTTCCTCACCCTCTTAACTACAACAGACGCTTGGTCAGACCGTGTCAGACCCAAGCACGGATTGCCAGGTGTTGCAAAGCAACACTCCAAAGGAATGTGGGACTTAGTTAAGTTAAGCTAGAGTCAAGACCAACTTTGACAAAATGTATTGGACAATGATTGCAATTGATGTGCGCTTGTGTCAATGGTAGTCAGGAAGTAGGTCAATCATAGGTGTCCGCCAGGGCAACATGGGGTGATATGCTGTTGGGGCATATCTTCTAGTCTTACAGCTTGAGCCTCTTTGGTGGGGACGCAAACAGGGAGACTAATTGTCTACAGGAGAAGTTGTAATGGCTGGGCTTGATCCCTCTGTTTGATTAGCTTATGAACCCTTGAAAGGCTGTGGCAAGAGCGGGAAGATGTGAGTGTTGTAGACTTGAAAAATTGAAAGACATCTTGGCTTGCAGCCAAGTAGCAGGCAGGCCAACACCCATATACACCCCTCTTGGGTGTTGGGTTACGCCACCAACATCCATAAAAGAAAATTATCAAAAAAATAATATAATTTGTCAGACAACACCCAAATGTGGGGATCAAATTGGAAAAACTACACCCGCCAACTGTCTGTCAACAATTGTTGGGTTTTGTTGGCCAATTCCTGGGTATTGGTTTTCCAAGACCCATTATTAATTGCTTTTTTTTAGCTATAACCCACAAGTCTACCAATAAAGTGGGAAACCTTCTCTTGTTGCCAGAAGTAGCCCTCCAAAGGTCCAAAGGAGGGACTTATGTGCTACATTGCCTTGCTCACGCGTCAGGATTAGGAAAATTTTACTTTTTTTTTCATCAGCTCTAGGGCACCCCACACACCTCCTACCCGTAGGATGTCACACATCAAACTGATCAGGGGCAGATACCGTAGTTTGACATTATCCCATTTGTGAGGTTGTAGAGGCCTGATGAGCCACTATATCCCATCCTTGATGAAATCAGTGGATCTTGGCTGCATTGACAAGCTTTCTGTACCACAAGCCTTGTCTACCACTCAACAAGAGCTGCAGACTACTACACTTGGTATTGCTGGCTTATTGCATAATACAGTGGGAGACAGCATTCCACTGTACAGGTTTTGGTGGTTTCCAAAATGTTGGGTGGAGAAATTTCTTGAAAAAAACCCGGGGGGTGAGGAAAATTTCCCAGGGGCGGGGGTTAGAGGGGGGAAGCTCAGGTTTTTTTTGGCAAAAATAGGAGAAGAAAACAAAATTCCCAGTTTCTACAAATCAAGAACTCACAAAATGGCGAAAAGTAAGGCTTCAAAAGCCCAGAAGAAACATTGGCTCAATAACCCGGTGAGACCCAGAAAGAAAGTCAAACATTCGGTGGAGGATCCAATTGAAATTGATTCATCTAGCAGCAAGGATAACCCCATTAATCCAGTGTTGGATGACAATGATATGCTTGCAGAAGATGGTCTGATTACAGTAGCTCAAGAAAGAGAAATCAAAGAAAATAACCAAGCTCACGACATGATGCAATTTCTCCATGAATCACTCAATGATCCAACATCTGATGAAGAAGAAAATCCCAACAATCAACCAACAAATTGATGTGTATCGAGGAGGATATAATGGGGCCCAATCCCAAATCCTCATGAAGCAGTATAAATCTCATTGTTGCATTCCTTGAAATGCAGCCATGAGGATTGACATACTCACTTTA